>FXXK01002183.1:6273-84523 GCA_900184695.1 Betula pendula
TACTGTACAAATTTCCCTGAATTTTTTTTTTTTTTTTCTTTCTTCAACTTTATCTTTCAAAGGGGCAAGAGAAATGGGAATATCCCAGTTTTTGATCCTCCTGTCTATTTGACAAATAACACAATTTGGGCCCAATTGCTTAATCCTCCGAAATCTTACGCAGAGATATTGGTAAGATTTACTAACTGAATTATTCTAATTTACTTTTCAGCTTATCTTGAACTTGTTCAGAATTTACTCTAAAACTGTTACTATTTATTTTCACACCCACAAGGATTCAACAGATGGTTGGAAATTTTTGTGTGAGCAAAGCTGAACTGGGGATTCTCCATATTGTCTTTCAAATGTGTGTTTGTTTATGGCTAAGTGCTTATGGAGATGGGACAGTATTTCCATGCTTATGGAGGAATATGTTACTGTTGTTTTGCTGGTTGGCCTTTGTAGGAATGAGTTGTTTCTGTTCACCCTCCCCAATGGGTGCTTAGATTTCTTTTCAAACATGAATAGTATTGAAGGCTTAAGGTAACCATCCGAGTTTAGATGCTAAGGGAATATATAAACTATGACAAACCAAAAAGTATTGAGTAGATTCCAAGTCTAAGACGGGATTACTATGCAAATTTCAAAGGATTATCAATGCATTAATCTGCATTTCTACATTTCCAATTTTGTCGTTTATGACTTAGCTTTGTTATTGAAAACCAAAAAGCTTAGGGGTAGGAAGTGACAATAATGTGTATTGAGCACATACCAGCACTAGCATGAATGATGCCGTTACGAAATAGAACTAGATCAATCTCAGAGAATCGGTTTCCATCGCCAAAATAATCATAAGAGATGTCTTACGCAATTCCTTGAACCTTATATTTATATCAACATAGAGACTTATTTCTACTGATAATGAAGATTCCAAACATTGTATAGAAGTTGATAATGAAGGTATTGTATTGCACACTTTTCTCATTGATCTTCATCGGAATATATACAGAGAGTTAGGGTAACAATACTAGGAAATGAAATGAATACAATAAAGACAAAATATTTGGTTTCCTTTGTAGATTACACTTGGCCGTTAGGATCTTCCTTATTTGTGTTGTCCATCAAGCCTTGCCTTTTCTTGTGAGATATTGTGACCGTTAGTTTTTTGATTTCCTTTGATTGTGGGATTGTGTAGCTGCTGCCTTTGATCATTGATTGGCATTCCTTTGATATATGATTTGCTTGATTTACCACGTGAGTGGTGTTTCCTTGTGGATTAGATACTTGTCCAATACATTGTGCCATATGCAATAGATAAATTTTTTCATTTCCCTAGGATGCCTTAAGTTTTCTTACTATGATAATACAGTAACACGATTGTGTTATCTTTGGGCAAAATATCATCATCTCTTGTACTATACCGAACATGTTGATAGACTTAATTTAATTGCCATATGAAACACATTAGTTAATTTCATTTCACTAGAATGTCTTAACTCCTATTATGATTGATTATAACTGGGAAAAGATCAATATTTCACTCATAAATATTATTATTGTAAAAAGATGAACCTCATATATGCATTTGCATTAATGAAACTTAATGCCTGGACTGCAGAAATAATTGCAAGTTTCCACAGGTTGTTTTGTGGAGTAACAAGGCCATGAGAGACGATGTCTCTTCTCAGTAAAGATGCAGATTCAGCATTTGAGGGTGCAGGATCAAAGGCG
Organism: Betula pendula; assembly: GCA_900184695.1. Taxonomy (NCBI): domain Eukaryota; kingdom Viridiplantae; phylum Streptophyta; class Magnoliopsida; order Fagales; family Betulaceae; genus Betula; species Betula pendula. The sequence continues at coordinate 7,984 of FXXK01002183.1, forward strand.
TATCCTTATAAACAATTTTATTTCGACATTTGTTTGTAGTGCAACTCATGACTAGAGACTTTGATAACACTTCTTTATATCCAAGTTTTTGCATTGTGCAACATAGCAACATATCTATTATTCTCTTATAAAAGATGCCAACTACTATTCATATTCTGTTTTACCTTGTGCAAGTTTGTAATTCCTAATCAATGCAGATACAAATTCAGTTGACAGAAATTTAATTGAGCACCTGAACAGGAAAATTGGGTAATGCAGTAGTAAAGGTGTTCACAACACAATTTATGCTGAAATAAGAGATAAATATTGTAAAGTAGGTTGTTTCCAGTATCTAAGAAACTAAAAATTGTTACCAATTAAAGCTTGGACACAATTGATTATTGTTGTGCATTCCAAGCCGTAGCGCTAACAAACAAGCAATGGATTAAGCTTTAGTGGACAAGGTTCAACTTGTAGAATTGTGGATAGACAATTAGACACATATTGTATAATGACTTAGGGAAAACGCTAACTACATATGTGCTATTATTCCAAAGGGACTAGTCAAGTTGCATTGAAGCTCCCTGAAATCATTTATAAAACTCAGTCTTACCTAGTAAAGAACCAATGTGGGACTTAGCACCCATAAGTGTCTTTTATAATTTATCCACTCTATGTATGCTATTCATCTTCCCAATGTAGGACTGGGGTGTTACAATCTCCTCCCTTAAACGTCCTCGTTATGGCCACATTATGCAGTACTCCAGTACCACATGCTATTACTAAGTTACTTTGATACCATTTGTAACAACTTGAGGAAAGCGCTAGTTATATTTACGCAATTTCTTTAAAAGGATTAGTTAAATTGCAATTGGAGCTCTCTAAAATCACTTATAAAGAACAGTCTCATATAGTAAAGAACAAATGTGGGACTTAGTAACCATGAGTGCCTTTTACAATCCATCCACTTTAGGTGGGCTAATCATCTTTCCAATGCGGGTTTGGGGTGTTACATAATGTCTTGGGCTGGAAATGTGTTTCATTGACTGGTTTTATATCATGTTTCCCCATTCAAGTTTATTTCTGTATCCTTAACTTTCTTGTGCTAGTGGTTTAGAAATATGGTGTATTGAGAACCTTCGGCTGGTTCGTGTCCCAAAGTCTTCGCATGGAAAATTTTACACTGGAAATGCATACATAATTTTGAATGTAAGTTGGAGCAGGTTTTGTCCATTTCATTTCCCTGTTGCTATTTTTGAAGTCATCATATGAAAAATGCCTGCTCAATCCAGACTTGACTCACCTTGGAGTAAGTCTAGCCACATACTTAACAGTGTCTCTGCCTGAACTGTGGAATCCCTAAATCAATTCACACCAGAATAACTTCAAATACTGGATCTTTTACCTAATACTTGGAGATTCAAGTGTTTCTCCCAGAAATTACTTTCATTCATTTAAAGATGGAATTCTCTTCCAGAATATTGAAATTTAGTGGTGGAAGAACCATATGATTCCACTAAGATGGAATTCTTTTTCAGAATATTGCAATTTTAGTGATGGGATAACTGTATGAGCATATTAGTTTTGTTCCTTCAGCATGCAATTGACTTAACCTTTTCACTTGTTTGTTGTTTGAGTCAGACTGTTTTGCCCAAAAGCGGCCCTCCTCAGCATGACATACATTATTGGCTGGGAAATGATACAAACAAGGTAATCACATCATGTTCTCTATCCATGGACTCGGTAACGTTCAATATTGCTATTAAAATTTTTTGCTATTGAGACAGAGAACCAGCTTTAGATATTATGACAACTGATCTACATGCAAGAGAATTGATAGGAATACTAATCCACTGAAGCCAAGATTAGCATTGAAGAAATTTATTAGGTTAAAGAAGATGGCAGTTGATGATCAAAATTTAATGATCCATCAGTCTTGTTCCCCATTTTAAACATAAAAGGCAGAGCAAATGCGTGGGCAAGAAAGATCCGCCAAGAGCACAGCTTCAAATTCAATGCTATTGCATTATGATAAGAATATGACCTAGGAGATTAGTGAGAATTTACTGGCTAGTTTTGGTCCAGATGATCTTCATGTACATATTCAAAGGCAGTAACTGTACATATAACTTGGATAATTTATTTGATATAGTAAACTCATATCATTTTGCAGTCTTTTATGTCGCATACTTTATTGGCAGGTGGACTCAGCCTTGGCATCAGACAAGGCACTCGAATTGGATGCTGCTCTAGGGTCCTGCACTGTCCAATATAGGGAGCTTCAAGGCTTAGAAACGGAAAGATTTTTGTCTTACTTCAAACCTTGTATTATACCCATTGAAGGAGCATATTCTTCACAAGAAGGCCACTTAAATGGTGAAACATACAAAGTCAGCTTGTTAACATGCAAGGGAGACCATGTTGTTCACATTAAAGAAGTAAGCCTCATTTGAAGCTTAATGAATGACCAATTGTAATTTTATTGTTGAAAGAGCCAATTGTTACTTAAAACTCCCAAATCATTCTCATGGCCAACTCATTAAAAACCTTATCCTTAAGTTGTGATTCCTATATCACCATTTGAATTTTTCCATGTAAATGTCTAGAGTTAATAATTATTGTATGTCTAAATTAAATGCTGGTTTGTGTGTTACATACTTTAATGATGCATGCAATGAGTTGATTTTCATGAATCAATTTCTACAAACATGATTGTTAAAATCACCAATTTTCAAAAGCTTGAGCTCATGGAAAATGATGAATTTAATTATTTAATTAATACTTTAACACTTCCTTTATGTGTGAGCTCAAACTTCCTTTCAACAAGTGAGGCCCAACATGTAGAATATTACTAAAATGCGTGGTAAATTATGGAGGCAGAGTTGAACTTAGGACCTTTGCTCTGATACCACGTTAAATTACCAATTGTTCTAAAAGCTTAAGTTGATAGGAAATAGTGAATTTAATCATTTAATTAATACTTTAATAAGGATAAATCCAAATAACAACTTCTTGATGTTGAAATCATTTTACTTTCCACTTTTATTTTCTTAACAAATACCAACTATTATTGTTTATGTAAGCCTCGTTGAGAATTGTCTGGAATATAATCTCTATTGGTATGCATGTTCACAGGTGCCTTTTTCCCGGTCGTCGTTAAACCACAATGATGTATTCATTCTTGACACTGCATCAAAAATTTTCCTCTTCAGTGGGTGCAACTCTAGCATACAAGAAAGAGCTAAAGCTTTGGAGGTTGTTCAGTATATCAAAGAGAATAAGCATGGTGGAAAATGTGAGGTGGCTACAATAGGTTGGGATCTTTTTAATCTCTTTCTTTTTTTTTTTTTTGCTCTTTCAAGGAAAAGATATTCCAGCTGCTAATTCTTGAAATGCTGCAGAGGATGGAAAGTTTGTCGGTGATTCTGACGTGGGTGAGTTCTGGAGTTTATTTGGTGGTTTTGCTCCCATTCCTCAGGACTCGCCTTCTTTTCAGAAACAGTCTGACACTCCCTCTGTGAAACTATTCTGGTGAGTTTGCCTTAACCTTTTAAGATCCATAGGCCAATTCAATCTCTTTTGATCTGCAATCAGAAACCCAGCAATTTTACTTATGACTGAGATGATTTTCGCAAAACAATGCATATTAGTGAGCCAATATATGCGTAGTAATGAAAAGAAAAGGTATATAGAATACTTATTACTTTCTGATATTTATAGCGGCCATTCTTTCTGACTGCTTGACTTGCCTATATCATCATTGACTAAGCAAATGTGTTTTCTTCAGATTCTAGATGATAGCAACTTAGCAAGTTGTGTTTGTGCATGTATGTCTACTGTATTTCTTTTACATGTAACAGTGTGCCCCTGACTAATACCTGAATGTATTCTTATCAACAGGATAACTACTCAGGGCAAACTATGTCAAACTGGAACTGATTCATTGGATAAGAAAATGCTCGAGACAGACAAGTGCTATTTGTTGGACTGTGGTGGTGAGGTTTTTGTTTGGATGGGAAGACAAAGCTCAATTTCGGAACGGAAGATATCAATCTCTGCATCAGAAGTAAGAATTAGTTTCTCCTCCTTCTCTTCCTCTCCCCTCTGAGAGTTCACACATGAAAGACAGATCACTGAGTTGTTGAGGAGTGAGTGCATGGTGAGAGGGGAAAGCTGATCAGGAAGGACAATGGTACAATTATTCAGGAAAATTGATTCAAAGCTCATGATTTAATCATTGCATTGCTTTTGATAGGACAGCATGGCCAAACAAATTGATGTTGCCAATCCATGATACTTTTAATATAGACTTTGGATTATGAGTTACTACCATCATTATGTCTAATAGTTTGACATTACATGTGATTTGAATTTATGTAATCTACCTGTGAAATGGTCTGGTTAGAAGGATTTATTGTTAATATCAAAGAAAAGTTGCTATATCTTTTTTTCACACTAGTAAGCCGCACATTTGACACGCATGTTCAAGTGGTCACCCAATGATTACATGTTAGCGGTTATGAGAATGAGGAAATAATATATTATCCCCAAATTGAAAAAAAAATGAAGGCAGAAAGGAAAAAATGAAACTGTTAACATAGATATAAAATTATAAAGAGAGACACAGGACTCTTGCTTGGCCCTCAGTGGGATCACGTCAAAGTCAAACCAACTTTATTCTCTAATGTGTAATTGGTTACTTTAGTCTTTTCAGACATTTCGAGCATGTCTTAAGATAATAGTGTACTGGTCTAGACAGCAATTTAAAAGTTTGAAGGCGATTTCACCAATACAAAAATGACATCACAGCCTTATTTGGAACCAGACAAGGCAGCTTACACTTATCCTTTATATCAATAAAGTTTCACTTGGGTTTATGTGATCCAAATAAGAAGTTTCCACCAATAAATGGGCAATGTTCATTTGGCTTTATGTACCTTGTTCCTGAGCAAAGAATAAAATGACACAAAAGATAAATAATAAGACTATAAATAATTAAAAGCACTGTAGATGTGAAACTGTTAGCCTGTATAAGCAATGCCATTGTGTACATGCAAAATGTGCGATATACATTTGGAAGGCTGCCTTTCTCAATGAATGTAACTGACCAAGCTTACTCACAGGTTGAGGACATTATTTCATAACTGATTAGTGGCTACTGGTTTGCTCTTTTACAGGATTTCCTCAGAAATCAGGACAGGTCAACTGGGACCCAATTAACTTTTTTAACTGAAGGATTAGAAAGTGCCATATTTAGGTCATACTTTGATAATTGGCCTCAAAAAGTGGAGCCCAAGCTATATGAAGAAGGTCGAGGGAAAGTAGCAGGTTTAGTACCTTCTGCCAAATCGCAATATAGTTTTCTTGGGAGAAAAAAAAAAAGCACTACAATAGTAGCATTGCTGTACTTGTAATAATTATAATCTTACTTTATCTTTTCCAGCACTATTCAAGCAACAGGGTTATGATGTGAAAGAGATTCCTGAAGAAGACTCTGAGCATTTTATCAATTGCAGAGGCTCACTAAAAGTAGCTTTCTGTAAAAAATTGTGATGCTCTTTTTCAGTTATGGATGTCAGCTCATGTGAACCTATAGCTTGTGTTTATGCAATCTTAACATTTCAGGTTTGGCGGGTTAATGGTGATGAGTTATCCCTTCTTCCAGTTCTAGAGCAGACAAAACTTTTCAGTGGGGATTGCTATATAGTGCAGTTTACATATCCTGGAAATGATAGGGATGAGAGTTTGTTTTATGCATGGCTTGGTCGCAGGAGTGTAATGGTAAGCATGGTTTATCATGTATGCCCGGGTGTTTTTTATTCACTAGAAACCTATGGTTCTTATAACTGGTGTTAGTTGTTGTTGTAACTTAAAAAACCAGTGATATAACTCTACATTCATTTACTTATTTATTTTTCCGGGAATGAAAATAAAGAGGAGCGCTGTTTTGGCTTTCAAAAATTTTCTGTTTAAGTTGTGAGCTATACTTTCTTCCTTGACTTTAAAAATTTAGTACTTATTTCTTTCCTGATTTGATTAATCTCTCTATAATGTATCTGAATCAATTGTTTAGCTTCCAATAACTCTTAATAAACTTTTGAATCATATTATTTCTTTCTTTTGTATATTACTTTTCATGCTTGCAGGAAGATAGAAAGGCTGCCATCTCCCATATGAATGCAATTGTTGATTCATCCAAGGGGGATCCTGTTTTGGTTAGTTCTAATTTACTTTCTTTTGTGCACAATCTGTTTAATCACCTATGCAATTATGATGTTAGTTAGCTTATCAAAAGGCTAGCCTGGTGCTACATGCTAAATAAGAGATTTTCAAGTATTACTAATGTCTCCTCGACTATGGTGGCTTGTTTTTAACATTTTCTTAATGACCTGCAAATGTAACAATTAACTTCTCGACTTTCCTGCATTAGTTGGACAAATATTTCTCTAATTTACCCCATATGTTTTAATTCAGGCTCAAGTTGTAGAGGACAAGGAGCCAGTTCAATTTTTCTTGATTTTCCAGGCATTAATCATTTTCAAGGTTCATTCTCACTTTTTAAGTAAAATATAGTCTGTTTTCCAAGATAATCTAGTGTTAAATACAAGACAGCTTCTGGTTTTCCATCTTGCATTTTCTTGTAGGGAGGTATGAGCAAAGGATACAAGAAGTTTATAACTGAAAAAGGTATCACAGATGAAACTTATGAGGAAAACAAGACAGCTCTTTTTCGAGTTCAAGGGACAAGTCCAAACAATATGCAAGCTATCCAAGTTGATCCAGTGAGTTTGATCAAATTAATCTGTCTAATAGTGACCCCATTTATCTCTCTTATTTGAGAAGTGCAATCTATCTAGTAATGGCCCTTTAATCTCTCTCTCCCTCATGCTAGTGGCATGCCTTCCGAAATATCCTTTTGGGCAATGACACTCTTGTTGCTATTTTATTTTATCAGGTTACATTTCTGAAAGCTCCATATCCGCTTCTGACACCCTCAAAAGTGTCCTAGTCATATAATATTATATTTATATCTTTAATACAAATATCGAATGTTATATGGTGTGCACATCTTTGTTTTCTGTAACTACAATGGCATTAGCATTGACAGTATAGTTTGTCTCTTTGCTTTTGCTGCTTTATTACCACTTTATGAAGATTGCATATGCCCCTATAGTTTATCTATTGACTATGGAGTGAATCTGTTGCAGGTTTCAAGCTCCCTGAACTCATCCTATTGTTTCATTCTGCAAACTGAAACATTTATCTTCACTTGGATTGGGAATCTCTCTTCGACCAGAGACCATGATATCCTTGACAGAATGTTGGAATTGATAAATGTATGTAATAGCATCCTCTGAACTCGTACATGATTTCCAATATCTATCCACATTAAAATTTGACTTGGGATAAAGAAAGCAATGCAATTATTTGTAATATGGCTCTTGGCCTTCAGTTGGTGGTTAAAGAAAAGTTGTCGCATGATTAAACAGAAGAATGATAGATTTTCCTTTTTATGGACTTCACTCATAATTATTGTTTATTAAAACTTTTATCCCTCTTGATCCTGTATGCAGCCAACCTGGCAACCCACATCAGTGAGGGAAGGGAGTGAACCTGACATTTTTTGGAATGCACTTGGTGGGAAAGCAGAGTATCCAAGGGAAAAGGAGATGAAAGGATACATAGAAGATCCACATTTGTTTGCACTGAACACCAATGAAGGTAGGAAAAATACCCATGTCAAGAGATAATGTCACTCTGCCTTAGTTCAGAATATCTCAGCTATAAGAACATGTCTAATGGCGGGTTCTGGTTCCTTTGCCACTTGGTTGGAATTTCCCATTTCAGGAGACTTCAAGGTACGCTTAACACGCAATCTGTAAGCATCCATACACCAATAGTTTCTGAACATTTTCGGTTCATGATATACACTTTGCATATCATAGTATTTTTGGTTAAATTTCCTGGGATATTTTTTTTTGTCTTTCTCCTTGGGAGTGAAAATTTAAATTTGATTATATGATTTATCAAATTTTTGGGAGTTCAGAAGTAGTTACAAGGAACTTGAAGACAAGTGCACTTTTTTGGGAAAGTGCCTAGCATCAAATCCCTTGGAATGTTACTAGGAGTATCTTTGCTGTGAAATTCAGTCCAAAGGCCTTTCAGAAAGCCTTAAGAATTAAAAAGAATAAGCGAAGCATAAACACATAATTTTCTTTTTCGTAGTGAAGTTAAAGATTTATTAAACACCAAAGAGAAATGAAAAAGTCCACATATTAGATATGATCGATAAATTATAAAAGTGAACCTGAAAGATCCTTATGAAGGATGGACCAAACCTAATTAATAACGCCTTGAGGAAACTGATTTTGATCTCTTCGGTGGACTTTTTTCCTCTGAGTGTCTTATTGTTCCTCTCCAACTAGATGCTCTACATCAAAGAAGAAAGCACAGTTTTGTAGACTGCTTATTTTGTGAAATTCATCTAGTATTTTTATACACTTCACCCCTGTAGAAATTTGAAACTAAATAATCAAATTGCTCGGTTCAGGATCAAGGCTATATTTTTGTTAGTTAATGTCATATTGGAACTATTATGGTCCTCATGTAAAATTATTCTCTTATAGGTTTACAAAGTCTAAAATATTCCTTGGTTCTTTCTATGAAATGATTTTTCTAGTTTGGCCTGAATTCTTTTCAGGTGAAAGAGATATACAATTTTACACAGGATGATTTAACTACTGAAGACGTGTTAGTTCTAGACTGCCACAGAGAGATGTATGTTTGGATTGGATGCCACTCGAATATTAGATCAAAGCAACAAGCTCTTACTCTCGGTCTGGTAAATCTTTCACTTTCAACTCTTAAAAAATTATTTTCCAAGTGGTAAAAGGTCATTATTTTAGGGCTATATGTCATTGCCCATGCACCAAAGTGCAAGCCAAATTAAATATGTTTTCTCCATAACTGCATATATATCATTCCAGATTGTATAAATTGTTTCACAAGGTATGCCTACAAGGATACCACACATTTAGTATGCTAGGGAATTAAATAGCCCATATGTCTCTAATTAAAAGTTCAGTCAACATGATAGTCTTATGTTGACATAACTATTGATGCGTTGATGCCCTCTCTTGTATCTGGGTTCACATTTGTTCCTATATTCTTACTTGGATCTGGCAGAAATTTCTTGAGATGGACATTCTCGTGGAAGGGCTATCCCTGGAGACTCCTATCTTTATTATTACAGAAGGGCATGAGCCACTGTTTTTCACTCGTTTCTTTGAATGGGATTCCTCAAAGGCAAATGTAAGATCATCCTCTTCTTAAAATGGTACATGTCAATCTCCTATCAAATTTTATTGATATATGCATCCAAAAAAGAAAAGAAAAGAAGAATTTTGATATATCTTGGCAACTACTTCTATGAAGTAGTGGGAAGATTTCACGGAGTACTTTATTCGGACTTCATATCGCATATGCATGAGTTTCGGATGTTTGGGACATGCATGTTCTTTTAAATGCATGAGATGCCAAATATTTTTTAACATCCCTCTTGTTAGAGATGTATACAACAAGCATGGTTTGGAGAAGAAGAGAGAATGAGTGCTAATTTGCTAGAATGTCATATTTCAAATGACTTTTTTTTTTTTTTACCAATTTTAGACATGCTGTGTTACATAGACTCTTTGTTTTACCTTAGAAATTGAAGAAGGAAAACTGAAACCTGACAGCCTTTCTGGATGTTTTTAGATTTGAATGTGAGAATGATTTTAAAACTACATATACTAGCACCTGAGATTGCCTTGTCAAGACCCAGGTCCATGTAACATAGAGGAAGATATCTAAGATTATTTCCTTGACTTCTGTTAGCAGTGTGGTAGTCCGGTCAGGTTTAGTTAACAATTTTATTGAATTTCTGCCTTGTAGATGCATGGCAACTCATTTGAGCGGAAGCTTGCTATTCTGAAGGGAAAACCACAGAATTTAGAAGTGAGTGATTCCGTTGAAGATTTCAATATTTTGATATGATATGCTTTAGGTTCTCGTGCTCAATTAGCCTGATTTTTCAGTTTGAAGATGAATTTCTTTTGTTTATTTCCTGAAAGCCCATTATATTATAACTGAACTGCGACAACATCAATGGTCACTGTGATATAGTCCTTGTGTTACTGATGCAGCATTGCAGTCAGACTTCTGTCATTGAAACCTATAGCCTGATTCAGTGAATGGTCTATGCATGACATTGTTGAGTGACATGTGGCACTCATCTATGTAATACTTGCAGTGGCTATCTTTTTATAGCCTATGAATGTTGTTAGAAAAGCTTGGTATACATTTATGACCTTAGGCATGAGATAAATTTCTGATCCTTTTGAATGCCAATATTTGAGTATCATAACTGTTCGTTCAGGTATTATTTGCCTGGGTTGCCGTATTGACACACAATAAAAACTAGTCTTGATAACTGCTCTTGTGCTATCTGGGACTAAAGCATAAGATCTCTATTTCACCAATTGGATTAATTTTTACCTTTGAGTGATGAAGAAGGGCAAGATCACCTTCAACGGTGGGGCAGAAGTATCCTTGATGTAGTACCTAATACTGTCATACTGTCACAGACAACAGTCAAGATTGGCTCTTGCATTAAGCAGATGGTACAGTTGCAGGAATTCTTTGAATATGTAACTGAATAAGCACAGCAATCTCATTTAGAAAATTAGTTTTCTAGAACTTAATTTCCAGATTTTTGGAATTAGTTAGCTTAGAACTTTGCAAAATATTAGATCTTTTTGATTGGTTCAACTCTGGGATATTTCTACCCTTCTTTAACTGCTTCACTTGAGTATTCAGGTATCCATAAGAAGCTCATGGAAGGCATACTCCAGGGAGACTACACCAGATGGTTTGAGAAGCAAGTCTGTCAGTTCCAATGGACAGGGAAGAAGTGCATCTCCTGCATCAAGTGTTTTAGGTTCAAATTTGATGTCTCCAAGCAATCACCTGTTTTCTGGACCAACTCCAATTGTTAGAAAGCTCTTTTCAGGATCTTCTCCTCTTAGTGGTGCTGGTAATGGAGAATTCTTAAATTTATTCATGGAGCAATACGAAAACCAGTGAATATAGTTTTCTGCACGCAATTTACTTTTTAAATAAATGGTGACATAACTATGGTTAAAGGATGCAATATTGAGGATTGGCTAGTCCAAATTTGATTCAATTGGATGATTTAAGTGCCTAATAAGGACCATTCTACTGAATCCTACACAGATAGGATGATTGGGTTATGCATTCCCTCTAATTTTGGGTTTGATTATCCAATTTAACTGTATTTTGTCTATTAGTCAAGAGTTAGAATTTAAACCACTCAAGTAGGAGTAAGATCTTGTCCATGTCTGCCGTTAAAATGGGAGGTGGGGGTGCATGGGTTCCTTTTAGAGTATTTTCACAGTAATAATTTCTGGAACTTTCCTCTTTGCGTTTTACCAATTACCTTGTATTTTTTGTCTTCTTTTTATAACTTTTCTGAGCTCTCTCTCTCTCTCTCTGCAGATGAATCTTTGGTGCCTGCAGCTTCTCTAGCAGTAGAACCAAGGTCACCTTCTCAGGGTGTGGGTCTCCTTCAGGCTGATGGAAGTGGGGATTGCGTAAACTTGTTAATATATCCATATGAACGGTTGAAAGTGATTTCTAGTGACCCGGTAGCAGGAATAGATGTAACTAAAAGAGAGGTACATACCACTTTTCCTTCTTTACAAATGTACAGGTCCCTAGTTCATTGTAGTGTTCTAGTAAAACTTCCATTTGCATTTTGGTCCTAACTTGGAAAAAAAATTCCCTCTTTTTTTTTTTTTTTTCCTACCAATAAATCCATGGCAGCATTGTGGCAACAAGGGGAGAGAATTTCAAGCTTATGTCTCAATTTTCAAACATTTTGTTTATTCTATAACTTTTAATGGCTCATTATGGATCAAATCCTTTATTTTTTTCATTACAGAAAGTCCAGGTTGTCTTTTTCCATGATCTATTTATAGTTCTCCATAACTTGTGCATGACTGGATCAGGATTTATGTAAAACCCAAAACTCTCTATGATCCATCTGTAACTAAAGAAGTTTGCACTTTCTGGTGGCTGTAGGCATATTTATCCAACGAGGAGTTTCAAGACAAATTTGGAATGATGAAAAGAGCTTTCTACGAGCTTCCTAAATGGAGACAGAACAAGCTCAAGATGTCTCTTGATCTATTTTAGGGCATGCTGTCTTGAGACTAAAGCTAGATGATGATCTCAACTCATGATACTTTTCTGTTGTCATGTATCAACAGATATTTCTTCCTAGATAGAAATCCTTGATTGAAGATTTTGCAAAGATGTTTGACCTGGCCCTCTCTCTCAAATCATTTCCTTCAGGATGTTATTATGTGTATGATCCAGTAGTTTAATTTTTTTTTTCCTAATGTGCAATGTTATGACATATATTACTGAAGAAGAAATTTTCTTTTAATTGCTGCGAAAGGCACGATGGCACGATGCGTGAACCGCATAACACAAGAAAATATTTGTGCACGCGTGGTCAATCTTTTGCTAATTTCCAAGTGTTAAGAATTAAGAACCCTTTATATTGTTTTTTTTTGTCTATTTGAAAAAAATTATTTATTTGATCCTTGGGTTTGCAATTATACCACACTGATCACTAGGATACCAAAAAGTATATTAAAAAAGAGAAACGATCACTAGGATACCAACTGATCACTATTGTCAAATAGCATTTTCTCTACTTTTTTGTTTTTAATTTATTTAAAAAACAAGTGGACATGAATGTGTTACATAAATAAAAATGCTACTTGAAAATGTTAAGAAGCATTTATCATCTTAAAAATTATTGGGATAAGCTAAGTGTCTAAAATGAATAAATGTACATTCATCTACATCGCAACCAATAGTTGATTAACACATGCTATAGTTGATGACTCACTTATAATTACTATAAAATTATAATCTTAACCTCAAATAAATTAAAATTATAATCTTAATTCTCTTAAGAGAATATTTTCTCATTTGTATTTAATTCTTTTTTATGTGTGAGTTAGATTTGGATGTATTGGGGCTTTTGAGTTTGAGTGATTTTTTCTGTACTACTTTTTGTACATCTTTTTTTTAGTAAATTTTCTTCGGACCATTTCCGTCAGTGAAACTTGTTAAGCCGAATCACTTAAATCTTGGTGTTTTGTGTGATTATGTTATTTTTTGCGTCATTGAAGATCCCTAAAATTATATAACTTCAACACACTTTTTTGTGTAAAAATAAACGGTGGAGATTATAGAATTGAAGAAAAATTTTAGTTATTTTTTCACCAAGAAAATCTCTACTATTTAGTTTGTAAAAAAATCTCTAATAATTTTTTGGCTATGGCAAAGCCAAACTCATAAAAAAGAGTAATGCTAAATATTATTCCTTAACCTTATCCCACCCTCATCATAATGGGTTAATATGACAATGTCTATTAACTTTTATTAAAAAATATTTAAAGTAAAATAAAAGTAGGATAAAAGTGTAGTAGGAAAAAAAAAAAAAAACAAAAAAAGGGGAAAGAAACCGGAATTGCTGATAAAAAAACGCCACCCCTAGAACATGATATGCTTCGGCAAACCCTAGCTGTATTTATGATTTTGTTGTTTTTGAGTGTTGTATTTAAATGGATTTAGATATATGAGAAGTGCTCGATTCCCTTCCAAAAAGAAAAAAAAAAAAAGAAAAAAAAGGACACCCCTACCCCCGTACTAAAAAAAAACAGTTAGGAGGAGAGTTAAAGCGCATTTCAGTCAATTTAACAAGCAAAATGGCGCCAACTCTGGAACCCAAACACAAAAGCCTCTCCTGTGGTTCCTACCCCCTCTCCTTTCCCAATTCCTTTATATCATTTCCAATCACTCAGTTCTCAACCCAATGTTAGAATCTCTCTCTCTCTCTCTCTCTCGTTTTCTCAGAAACCTAATTCAAGTATCGGCCATCAAACCCAGAAACTGAGCGTTAAACCCATTTTCCTTAACGTTCCCCTCATTTTTTACTTCTTCCCTAATATATATATTACCCAAACCACGATTTCTTTCCCAAACTACCCCACTCTCCCTCCCTATCTATAAAATTTAATCTTGATAATAAATTTATACAAGTTGTACAATGGCAATTTATTAGAGTAAATTATATAGCATTGTGGTTTAATGGCGAAATCATTCATCACCACGAGCTAGCTCGTGACTTACACTGTCAAAGCCTCAAAGGTTTAGATGCTCCCACAGCATTTAGCAGAGAACTCAAGTCAAAGCCAAAAAAATATAGGACCCTTCTTCATCTTCAAAAACTCAGGAAAAAACAAATAAACAAAACAGAGAGACCCATTTGAGAGACTGATGGAAAAAATTCACTTTTACTTCCACTTCCACTATGGCTTGGTTCTCGGCTGAATTATGGAAGTGAAAGTTCTTTTTATAAAATGTATAGAAAAAAAAAAAATTTGCGTTTAGAATTATGTTTAATAAGCCTTTCTCATTTTTCAATGTATAGAAAAAAAATCTTGATTTCAGGGATTGTTTCAGAAAAGTGTTTGTGTTTGCGGAAGGAAAACAGAGCATGCAGAGTTGAGAAGAGTTTGCGGAAAAATCTCTCATTGCATTAATGAATCAATTACAAGAGAACTAACTATTTATACAAGGAAATATACAGCTATAGATAAGAAACTAATCTGTAACTAACTAACAAAAAGAATAACTAAATCATCCAGCTCATCCTCGCATATCCCATATTTTCCACGTGATCCATCTTCAGTTCTTTAACCAGAAAAACTGAAGAAGTTACTTAACTGTAACTGTAAAACCCCCCTTCAAGATGAAGCTTCGTATATGTTTAGAAGGTTCATCTTGGAAATAATAGCATTGAATGAGTTAAGTCCGAGAGGCTTAGTGAAAATATCAGCCAACTGATGATGAGTTTTGACATGTAAAGTTCGAACTAGACCTTTTTGAATCTGTTCTCGTACCAAATGACAATCAATGTCAATGTGTTTGGTACGTTCATGGAAAACAGGGTTGGCAGCAATGTGGATTGCAGCCTGAGAATCACAAAACAATAAAGCAGCATGAGGATGATCTATATGAAAATCTTTGAGTAAAGAAAAAATCCACATGATTTCACAACATGCCACTGCCATGGCACGGTATTCAGCCTCTGCTGATGACCGAGATATGGTTTGTTGTTTCTTGGATTTCCAAGAAATAAGGGAATCTCCAAGAAATAAGCAAAAACCAGTGACAGATTTACGAGTATCAGGGCAAGCAGCCCAATCTGCATCACAAAAAGCTTTCAATTTGAAATCTGATGAACTAGGAAAAAATAATCCTTGACTTGGAGCAGATTTTATATAACGAAGAACTCGATGGGCAGCATCCATATGAGGTTGTCGAGGCTTGTCCATAAACTGAGTTAGAAGTTGAACTGAATAAACCAAATCAAGGCGAGTGATAGTGAGGTATAAAAGACGACCAATTAATCTTCTATAAGAAGTAGCATCAGAAAGCAATGGACCATCATCTCTAGAAAGTTTAAGATTGGAGTCCATGGGAAACTTAGCAGGTTTGGCAGCAAGGAGGCCTGAATCCTCCAAAATTTCTAAGGCATACTTTCGTTGACAAACAGAAATCCCAGTAGAGTTTCGAGCAATTTCTAAACCCAAGAAAAACTTCAAAGGACCAAGATCTTTGAGTTTGAATTGCTGATTAAGAAGTGCAGTAAAACTGGTGATTGCATCAGAATCATTGCTGGCCAATACAATATCATCAACATAGACTAATAATGCCATAAAAGAGGAACCAATGGACCTAGTGAAAAGGCTGTAGTCACACTTGGATTGAATAAAACCAAGTTGAAGTAAAGTTGTAGAAAATTTAGAAAACCACTGCCGAGAAGCCTGTTTTAAGCCATAAAGTGACTTTGTCAACTTGCAAACTTGTGACCCCCCTTGAGCAGCAAAACCAGGTGGGAGTTCCATAAACACCTCTTCATCCAAATCTCCATGGAGAAAAGCATTATTTACATCTAGTTGATGTAAATGCCAATTCCTAGCAGCAGCAATAGCAAGAAGACATCTAACTGTTGTTAACTTGGCCACGGGGGAAAAAGTCTCATAGTAATCAAGACCCTCACTTTGTGTATAACCCTTGGCTACAAGCCGGGCCTTATACCTCTCAATGGACCCATCTGCTTTAAGTTTCACCTTATACACCCATTTACAGCCAATGGCATGCATGCTTATTGGGAGGTAGGTCTGTCAACACCCAAGTGTTGTTTGCTTCAAGAGCATCTATTTCAGCTTTCATGGCATCACACCAATGAGGAATTTTAACAGCTTGATGATAAAACTTGGGTTCAAAAAAAGATGAAACTGAAAGACTAAAAGATTTATGCATAGGAGAAAGTTTATCATATGAAATGTAAGAAGATAAACCAAAAGGAATACCTGTTGGAGAAGAAACTGCCGAGGACTTGGATGAAGAAGAGAATGGGAAAGTAGCAAGTTGACAATGATACTCTTGCAAATAGCTTGGTTTAGAATGTAATCTGGTTGATCTGCGAATGATAGGAGCAGAAGGAATAGAAGGTATACTAGAATCTGAATTCCTATTGATTGATGTAGGAGAATCTGGATTAGAAATAGGATGAGATTGTAACACTGAATTTTGAGGAATAGAGTCAAAATGAAATGCAGAATCAGAGTGTGGTATAGATGGAATTACTGCAGGAAGAGACACATTCTGATTTGAGAAAGGATTAAGTGAAGAAACATGTTTTGTAGAATAAGGAAAAACTGATTCATGAAATGTGACATCACGAGAAACAAAGAGGTATGACGTGATATATCAAATAACTTGTCTTTAACTCCAAAAGGATAACCAAGAAAAATACAAGCACGAGCCCTAGGATCAAATTTGGAACGATTCCTAGTGATAGTTGAAGCATAGCAGAGACAACCAAATATTCTTAAATGAGAATATTGTGGAGGAGTGGAATATAAGTATTCATAAGGTGTTTTGTTCTTGAGTAATGGAGTTGGAGTTCTGTTAATGAGATATGCAGCAGTGAGAATGCATTCTCCCCAAAAATATAAAGGTAAATGGGATTGAAACCGAAGAGCCCTAGCAACATTCAACAAATGCTGATGTTTGCGTTCAGCTATGGCATTTTGTTGGGGTGTTTCAATGCAAGTAGTTTGATGAATGATTCCCTTTGAAGAAAAAAAATCATTCATTTTAAATTCACTTCCATTGTCAGATCTTAAACATTTGAGTTTAAGATTGAACTGATTTTCAATTAACTGAATGAATGATTGAAGAAGAACACGAGTTTGGGATTTATTTTGCATCAGATAAACCCATGTGAATCTACTGAAGTCATCAACTATAGTAAGAAAAAATCTTGAACCATTTGATGAAGAAGTTGAAAAAGGACCCCATATATCACAGTGAATGAGTTCAAAAATATGGGTTGAATGTGTAGTGCTAATGGAAAATGGAATTCTGTGTTGCTTTGCCAAAGGGCATATAGAGCAATCTTTATTGGAATTTGAAGAACATTCAGGAATTACATGATTGAGTAACTGAAATCGTGAGTCAGACAAATGACCCAAGCGAAAATGCCAAACAGATGCAGGCACTTTTGCAGAAACATTATTTGCAGAATTAAAAGACATTGAACCAGAAACAGAATTTATTGGATGTGAAACTAAACTGCAATCAGCATGAGTATCAAGGTTGTGCAGTAGATGATACAAACCAGCCTTCTCTTTACCCATTCCAATCGTCCTCCAGCCTGACAGTTGCTGAATGAAACAATATTCAGCAAGAAAAATTAAACAACAATGAAGGACTTTAATCAATTTGCTTGCAGAAATCAAATTGAATGAGAAAGATGGAACACATAGGACATCTGTTAATATTAGATTTGCAGAAATTTTAACAGTCCCTATATGTGTGACTTTAGCATAATTGCCATTAGGTAATCGAACTTGTTTTGAAATAGTTGAAGTAATTGTTGTCAAGAAAGATATAGAGCATACCATGTGATCGGTAGCCCCTGTATCAATGATCCATGGATATTGAGTAGAGTTTTTAACAGCAATTTGGAAAAGTGAAGTGGAGGAAAAAACAGAGTGTTGATCTCCTAGATTAAAGTTTGATGATCGAATGAAAGATGACAGATTAGATGTGTTACCTGCCATATCACTGAATAAATGATCCTGAGTATCTGTCACAACAGGTTGAACAGGAGGATCACTTTCAGGACACTTGGATCGAAGCATAGTTAGAAGCTGTTGACATTGCTCCGATGTGAGTGGAACTTGTGGCATATCAGATTCAGAAACCTGATTTGCTGAAGAAGTTGCATTTCTTCCTTTGGTGAACTTATATCCTGGTGGATATCGCATGCAACTTGTAGCATTTTTCAACAGTGTGGCCAAGGAAACCACAGTGAGTGCATGTAGGGCGCTCCTTACGATTGTATTGTTGCTTTGATCCTGGTAAACGTATCTGAGATGATGGATTGTATTTCGTGATCATCGCAGCTGAATTATGACTTATAGGAGCAAAGAATGTTGAAGAAATCTCCCTGTGACGCTCCTCTTGGAGTACCATTGAAAAAATCTTGTTGATCTGTAGCAGAGGATCCATAAGCAGAATCTGGCCTCGAATTTGTGCAAAAGATTCATTCAATCCCATTAGGAATTGAAAAACGTACTCCCTGTGTTGATACTCAAGGATAGTACGCGAGGCACCACAAGAACACATTGGGAGGGGACGATAATTGTTCAACTCGTCCCAAAGTCCCTTTAAAGATGTAAAATATGAACTAATCGAGTTGTTATCTTGAGAAAGAGCAGAGACAGATTTCTGCAGTTGGAAGATTCTCAGTCCATTCTGTTGAGAGAAACGCTCCTTAATATCATTCCACATTTCCTCAGCAGAATCTATGTAGATGATACTAGCAGCGATCTCTTGAGACACTGAATTGAGGAGCCAAGATAACACCATGTTATTGCACCGATTCCAGGA
This sequence comes from Betula pendula, assembly GCA_900184695.1. Classification (NCBI taxonomy): domain Eukaryota; kingdom Viridiplantae; phylum Streptophyta; class Magnoliopsida; order Fagales; family Betulaceae; genus Betula; species Betula pendula. The sequence goes on from FXXK01002183.1 coordinate 27,070, forward strand.
AAGAGACTCTGGACTTGAAGATTCTGGTTTTGGTAAGGATCCATCAACAAAACCCATCTTATTCTTGGCAGATAATGCCATTGACATGGATCTCTTCCATGTATGATAATTGTTTCCAACTAAGAGTTGTGAAACTAGAACGCTTCCTGGACTATCTCCGTGATGGAGATAGAACGGGTTGGAAAACTCTGCTTCAGAGGATGCAGAATTTGGTAGAGTGGTATTCATGATGATTATGAAAAACAAACGAAGAATTTTGAAGAACTTGAATAACAGAATGAAGGACTTGAATAACGGAATGAAGAACAGAGTTTAGATCTGCTCTGATACCATTTCAGAAAAGTGTTTGTGTTTGCGGAAGGAAAACAGAGCATGCAGAGTTGAGAAGAGTTGCGGAAAAATCTCTCATTGCATTAATGAATCAATTACAAGAGAACTAACTATTTATACAAGGAAATATACAGCTATAGATAAGAAACTAATCTGTAACTAACTAACAAAAAGAATAACTAAATCATCCAGCTCATCCTCGCATATCCCATATTTTCCACGTGATCCATCTTCAGTTCTTTAACCAGAAAAACTGAAGAAGTTACTTAACTGTAACTGTAAAAGATTGCCCTTCCTAAACATCGTTGGAGTCACGACGTTTTCCTAAGTTTTAGAGGGGAAGACACCCGTAAAAACTTTGTTGATCATCTCTTCAAAGCCTTGGAGCTAGCTGGAATTCACACCTTCCGAGATGACAATGAACTTCGAAGAGGGAGGGATATTTCTACCCAACTGTTCAATGCATTACGAGAATCAAGGATTTTTATTGTGGTTTTCTCTAAAGGCTATGCTTCCTCTAGTTGGTGCCTGGATGAGCTTGTGGAGATTTTGCGCTGTAGCCGGAATACCATAGGCCACATTGTTTTTCCGATATTCTATCATGTGGATCCTTCGGACGTCCGATATCACACCGGGACTTTTGCAGAAGCATTTATTAGGCACGAAAATCGCTTTAAGCCTGATATGGAGAGGGTGTGGAGGTGGAAAGCAGCTCTTACTAAGCTGCGAACTTTACCGGCTTGGATATCAATCTTACAAATGGGTAATATATTATGGTTTATTGTGCTTTTTGCTGCATTTTATATCACTGTTTGTCCCTTTTCTTTCTTTTTATCTGTTAGACGAAAATTGATTAAAAAAAATTAAAGTTGAGCTAAAAATGGATTGACAAAATCTTGAGAAAAAATTCTCAAGATTATCTTAGAATCCAAATTTGATCTAAATTTTCCATCAATCAAAAGCATGTCAAACTAATTGGCATGCTTCAATCATTGTGAAAATACATCTTTTACTTGGACAAATTCTAATTGCTGATGAGTGACCGAAATTTCGATGACTCCTCAGTCATCATTTTAAAAAATAAAAAAAATAAAAAATTATAAGCTAGCTCCTAATCCACATTTATCTAAAATTATTTGGCAATGGGGAAGTCTGATAGGTGATGTTGTAAACAGTAGCAACTCTACCGACTGGGAGTAAATTAAACAGTATTTCAAGTTCATCCAAGAAAATAAAAGAGATTGATTAAGCAGTGATGGTGCGCTTGCCTTTTCAATTTTCCCATATAATTCTAGATTGTTTTGTTGATCCAAAGTTCTTGAACAAGAGATTTTCTAGCAGATATGAAGCAAATAGGCTGTGTTTGTCAAACTCATCTCCCCCTTCTCTTTTTTTTCTCCCTCAAATTTTTTTAACATTTTATATCACATAATTCACTTTTTATTATTATTCAAATAAAAAACTCACTAAAAAACAAAATTTTTTCACTTTTTTATACAAAAAATTTACAACATTCTTCCTACTTTATATCACATCATTCACTTTTATTACTATTCAAAACACAAAAGAAAAGAAAAAAAGAAAAAAAAAAAATCTCAAAAGCCTTTGACAAACACAGCCATAATTAAAGAGTGAAAATTTTTGTGTTTTTTGACCTAGCTATTCTGAGAACACGACCTGCATTGTTAGTATCAAAATGGTGTTTTCAGAAAACCTGTTTCTGGAGTCATAATTTTTTTAGTATTGAGAATAATAACCATTCAGCCAAATATATTTTGTATTCATTTGTTTTCTTGTTTCTAAAAAACAGAAGGCTATTTTTTGAGAATAATTCCGTTTAGACTTTATAATTCTCAAGATTCAAAATTCTTATCAATCAAACAGATTATAAAGTAAAGAGTGAAATCAATTATTCACTCATTTAATGAGTGAAATGTCTTTTAAGCAAACGATAAAAAAGAAGAATATAGTTAACAGTTAAATCATATTCTTTATTTCTTTCAACTTATCAAAAAAAAAAAAAACTCTTTTCTTTATCTTAAACATCCAAACAAAAAAAGAAAAGAAAGAAAGAAAGAAAAAAACCCTATCCATTCCATTCTATTCCATTTCTTCTTAATTCATCATTTTCTTTTGGTTTGATGGGTACGTAAGATCTGCATCTTGTTCTAACAATACACAAAGATAGGCTTCTCATGTATGATGTAGCTTCACTTGTTAACTCCATATGCTACAAATTCTGGGAATGAGATCTACATATAACTTCTTGACGGTCTTCACACAGATGGGCAGTAAATGATGCAAGCCAAAGCCGAATTTTTGGGCATAGACTTTTTATTAAATTAAATTTTTGAAGTTACAATAATGATGAAGTGTATAGACATTATAATCATATATATATAGAAAAGTTAGTTTTTGAGTTGAATTTTTGAAGGTTTTCTGTTTGATGCATGTCCACGCTACTGGGATATAAAGATCATGCCATTTAGAGAGAGATGTTGGTTCTAGAATTATCAAAGTCTAGTATGGCCTTTTAGAAATGTTATACACTTCATGTGAATGATATTGTAACCATACTTCCCGTGTAACAGTTAATGGCTTTATCCATGAACAGGAAAAGAAGGAAAAAAAAAACATTGTTTTGTGGCATGTCATTGGGGACGAACAAGAAACTATATTGAAATGATAGCCTCAATATGTAATTTAATAGTCATAATGATTGAGATTATAACATCCTTTTGGCACTGAAGATTCATAATTTTCTTTTTTCTATTTTTTTTATACCCTTGTGCTTAATTATTGTTTTATTGAACTATTTTCCGTTTGAATCATAATGATCAGGTATGAGGCAAGCTTCATCCAGATGATCGTTGAACAAGTGCGTAAGGTGAACCCTATTCACTTGAATGTTGCCATGTACCCAATTGGAATATGTTCTTGTGTTGAAGATCGAGGTGAAACCCTTATTAAATCTTGGAATGAGTGACGTTAGCATTCTAGGATGAAATAGGTAAAACAACCGTAGCAAAAGATGTTTATAACCAAGTATGTGATGGATTCGAAGGAAGCAATTGTCTTTTAAACATTAGACAAATTTCAGAACAGCCCAATAGTTTGGTTCATTTACAGATGATATCTTGAAAACAAAGAATTTGAAGATTTGCAGTGTTGATAGAGGAATCAAATTGATTAAGGAAAGATTTCTTCGCAAAAAGTTCTTGATGATATGGATCACTTGAAACAGCTACATGCCCGCATTAGCCAAAAACTCTAAATGGTTTGGTCCAGGAAGTAGAGTCATTGCAACAACTAAAGATGAACATTTGCTAACTGAACTAGGAGTACATGAAAAATAAAAGGTTAAAGAATTGAATCCTTTGGAGTCTCTTCAACTTTTCAGTTGGCATGGCTTCAGGATGGCCATCCAATAGAAGATTACCTGAAGTTTTCAACAGCTGCTGCAGTGACTTCCATTAGCTCTTAAAGTTTTGGGTTCTTATCAATTAGGTAGAAGTAGGGGTGACAATTTTTGACACGACCCGCGAACCCGACACGAACACAACACGAAAAAAATCGGGTTTGGGTTTGGGTTATTGGGTTACCGTGTCAAACGGGTCAACCCGTTTATGACCCGCTAGTTAATGGGTCAGACGGGTCAACTCGCCGGGTGACCCGACTAACCCATTTAACCCAACAAAAAAGAAAAAAAAAAAAAAAAAAAGAAAGCTAAAACTCTAAATGTTCCTGAAACTTCCCGAATCCCTGTTTAACCCGCATCCCCCCCCCCTTCAACTCTCAGCCCTCTCTCTCAATCTCCCTTTCTTTCTCTCACTGTCTCCTCCGCGAGACTCTGTCGATCCCTCTCCCTCTCTCTCGGTCTGGCCCACAGCGAGTCGCCGTTACAATTCCGTCGATCCCTCTCCCTCTCTCTTGGTCTAGCCCACGGCGAGTCGCTGTCACGGCGCCGGCCGTATCTCCTCTCCCTCTCTCTCGGTCTCGCCCACGGCGAGTCGCCGTCATCGATCGTCCCCGGCACCGGCGGTATCTTCTCTCCCTCTCTCGGTTTGGTCCACGGCGAGCCTCCGTCATCGATCGTCCCCGGCGCCGGCGGTATCCATATCTCCTCGCCCTCTCTCTCGGTTTGATATCTGATATCTCCCAATTCTCCCTCTCCCTCAATCTTCCTCTCGGTCACCAGAATGGCAGACTGGCAATATTTGTTGGGTCGGGTTGAATTTAACGACACGACTCGTCAATTAGTTGGCGGGTTGACAGGTCGTGTCCGAGTTTAGGGTTAACGGGTTGACAGGTCAAGTGGGTCAACCCGAACCCGACCCGTCAACCCGTTTTGACACTCTTAGGCAGAAGCATTATTGAATGGAAAAATTACAAAAAATTCCTTAGAAATCGTTGGTTTAAATCGTTAGTGTCTTTTCCGATTCAAGTTGTTTCCTTTTCGGTTCAGGCCAATTCATTAGTCCTCAGCCAATTGTTGCCGTCCATCTCCAGCGACTTTCCGGGCAACTCCAGCACTTCTCTGGCAAAAAAAAAAATCTTTTCCTTTTCTTTTTCCCAAACTCAAGCTTACATCTTGAGTTTGAGGGAGATTAAAATATTTTATATTATATATTATATATTATTAAGTTTTTTAGGATTTATTTTCTACCTTATTTAGTCTAAGTTTTTTGGTGACTACTCATAGTCTTTCTATTTATAAAACTCTTGTAATACATTATAATATATTCAATATACAAGATGTGGCCCATACGTCTTTCTCCTCGCACTTTCGTTTTTTCTCTGTCTCTCTTTTCTCTTTTATTATTCTTCAATATATTTATCAGGTTTAAATCGTTAGTTTAGCTTCCGATCTGTCAATGTTCAGATCTTTTTTCGGGCACACAAATGATCACAACCTTCCTCTCTTTGTTTAGAAAAAAGCACACAACTTTTTGTATAATACCTAATTCATAGCTTTCTTCTACGTTGAATATTTCCTGTATTTTATGTACTCTTAGATTTTTAAGCAACTAGGGGCCATGCAGAGTTAATTAAGTTGCTGGATATATTTCAGGTTCAAAATAATAACATTTGTTTAATACTTAATTCGTATCTTTATACGTTGAATATTCTTTAGTATCTTTCCTTTTACTTTTTTTAAGTAATCTGCAGGGTCCACGCACAGTAATATTGATCGTATGGACACACTGCTCTGATGCTCAACTAATATTTGTTATTTGGCAAATTGTTATTGTCTACTAATATGTGTGCAAATCTATGTTGGTTTTAGATATCATCTAGGTGGTCGCTGGAATGCTTCTGTGGTAGGACGACATATCTAAGGACTTCATGGACCGTTGATAATCCGGGAAGAAGGTTCTTTGGATGCGCTCGATATGGCGAAAGATCACCTTGCCGTTTTTTTAAATGGTTTGATCCACCAATTTGTGCACGCAGCGCCAAGCTTATACCTAGTATGAGGAAAAAGATTAAGAGATTGGAAGAACAACTTCGTAAGCAAGCGCCAAAATAGAGGCGCCCACGTTTCCGTTTAATTGTACCATGGGGCTTACGCTTATTTGTTGCACTTATATGTGTTCTTTAATTTAGATCACGGAGAGGAATTAATGCACTGTTACTGCCCTTTTAGGAACAATGTTTTAGAATTGGTCAGGCAGTAACTTTTGTATATGAGTTTAGATGCTGCTTGCTGTTTTATGTATCAACTAATGTATAAGCCTTGTTGGTTGTTTTACAATGATACTTTTGTCTTATTAAAAATTTGTAAGGTTATTTTTGTTTTTTTATTGGTCTTAAGAACATTGACAACTTTTTGATAGTTTGGAGGAGATATTGTCTAAATTGAAAGTTTGGGAGGAACTTGTTAATTGGGTGGTAGTTTGAGGAGTGTATGTGAATTTTTTCTTAAAAAATTTTCAATGAGACAAAAATATCCTAATAAATTAAAAAATAAATAAATAAAATTTTAAAAAACTCAGCCACCTCATTGGCCAAATGAGGGTAGCCAAACCACCTCCAAGACCATGAGGTTGGTTCAGCCATCTGGCCAAAGGGGATGGCCAAAGGGGGTGGCCAAACCACCTCCCAAATGGCTAGGGGTGGTTTGGCCATATCTGGGGGTGGCTAAACTGCCCCAATGGCCAGCCACCCCCCTTAATTTTATTTTATTTTAAATTAAGAATGATTGAACCACTCTCAAATGGACAGAGAGTGGTTTGGCCACCCCTTGATTTGGGTGGCCGAACCACCCCCCAAATGGCCAAGTGGTGGTTCGCCACCCTCATTATTTGGGTGGCGGAATCACTCTGGAATTTGGGGGTTGTTCGACGGCCCCCTATTTTGTCAAAAGGAGTGGCCGAACCACCCCTTGTTACTTGTTAGCTTGAGCCACCCCCTTGTTTTTTATTTATTTATTTTTCTTTTTTCTTTTTTAAATTTTAGTTAATTTTTATATTAAAAAAAGCCTTTTTTTTTAGTTTTTATTTTTATAATCTTATGAAGGGTATTTTTGTCATTAGGGGGTATATTAGCATTTGTTTTTTGTAGTTTAGAGATGACATTGACACAATTGATAGTTTGAGAGGAACATTGATAATGACGTAGAAAAAATATTAGCATTTATCGGAATAAAAAATAAGAAGAAATATTTTTTTTAACAAAAAACAGGTTCAGGCTTATTTATCTTCATTTCATAACCTTAAAGAAAAATCAAATTGAGATTTGATAAGTTTAAAGTTGTTTTTTAATAAAAAAATGTGATTTTTTTTATTTTTGATTTTTTTTTTCACCTAAAGCGTTTGTATGTGACGGACGCCTAGCTCTATTCAAATTTTTTTGGCCAGTTTAAATTTTAGTGTCTTTGTTAATTAAAATGGTATTGCATTGAACTTTAAACTATAAACAACTATGTAATTTCATTTCTTTCAGCAACTAAACTCTTTTTGGGTACAAAATTTAAAAAAAATTAAGCACCAATAAACGAATTAAGAAGTCAAATCAATTTCATGATTAGCGTTGAAAGGAAAAGCAATGGTATTTTGCTTATTATATCAACGAAGATGATAATTAAGCATAATGAATAATCTAGTTACACACGTGTCTGTAAAAATCATGGAGATTTGAATTTCACAATGGCTCAGTTGTAAGAAATTTGGTTTTGGGAGATTGAAAGTACACTGCGAGACTGTTACTGATGGATTGAACCCCTTGGGTCAGTTGAAGTTTTAGATTGAATATGAAAAGTTGGTAATTGCTTTGGGGGCACAACCTCAACTTTTGGAATCCATGGGGTGAAATAAGAACATACAATTTATATTCGGGAAGTTCTCCTGTTGTTAACTCTCTTGAACTTCAAATCTCCAGGTGGAAGGTTAGTTACTATATCTTTTTGGAAGGGGAGATTCTTTATTGTAATAATGTCTTCAAACATATACTAAGTTGGATTCCAATACCTGTATAGTATTTAGGTAAGTTTTGTCAATTTTAGACTTGAAACTGATTTTTATTGCCTCCTATGCATCATATTTTTCTCATTAGGTTTTCCATTTGATGCCATAATGCATTGCTGAATCACAACTTCCATATTAATTTGGTTCATTTTTCCTCTTTTGCTCACCATGTCTGTCTTATTCATTTTGAAATTGGTAGGTATGCTTTAAACAGCATATCTATTAGGACGGATTAAGAAACCTATTTGTGTTTACAGGTAACAGGATCTAGCTCATGAGCTTTCCTTCTAGTACTCCTGATATAGTACCTTATAGTACTGTCATACTATCATGGACAGTCAAGCTTGCCTCTGCATCAAGCTGATGGTACATTTGCAGGAGTCCTTTGAATATGTAAGTGAATAAGCACAGCAATTTTGTTTAGAAAATCAATTTTTCTAGAACTTTGATTTTTTATATTTTTAGAATTAGTAAGATTAGAACTTTGAGAAATATTAGATCTTTTTAATTAATTGGTTCAACTCTGGGGTATATCTTTCCCTAAACTGCTTCCCTTAAGTATTCAGGTATCTATAAGAAACTCCCTTCCATGAGTTTCTTTAGGCAATCACCTTTTTTTTTAGGCCAACTTTAATTTTCAAAAAGCTCTTTTCAGGATGATCTCCTCTTGGTGGTGCTTGTACGGAGAATTCTTAGATTTGTTCATGGAGTAATACAAAATCCAGTGAAATATAGTTCTCTGCACTCAAATTAGTTTTTAAATATATGGTGACATAACTATGGTTACAGGATGTGATGTTGAGGATTGGCTAGTCCAAATTTGACTCAATTGGATGATTTAAGTTCCTAATAAGGACCATTTTATTGAGGAATAATTTCACAACACCTGTAGACAAGATTTTGGACATATTTATAAGGAGTAGATAACCCTCCCTTATTGAGCTGATTTTATAAAATGAGTTAGGCCTACGAATTTTTTCACATTTTACTGAATCATACACAAATAGGATGATTGAAGTATGAGTTCTCCGTAATTTCTGGGACTTTCCTTTTTGCATTTTACCAATTACCTTGTGTTTTTTGTCTTCTCCATAACTTGTGCATGACTGGATCAGGATTTATGTAAAACCCAAAACTCAAGACCTTGGGATAAAACTAGTTTGATCACATCACTTATTCATTACTACTAGCATTCTCTATGATCCATCTGTAACTAAAGAGATCTGCACTTTTAGGCATATTTATCCGACGAGGAGTTTCAAGACAAATTTAGAATGATGAAAAGAGCTTTCTACGAGCTTCCTAAATGGAGAAAGAACAAGCTCAAGATGTCTCTTGATCTATTTTACGGCATGCTATAAATCTAGGATGATGATCTCAACTCATGATACTTTTCTGTTGTGGAGTATCAACAGATATTTCTTCTTAGATAGTACCACAGGCATTTTACAACCAAAATGTGTGCATGTCTTAGGATTTGTTTTGGTTTACGATTTTAAAATGTGCGATTTAAAAATTTGTAATTTGAAAACGTGATTTTTAAAATACAGTTAAGCGTTTGGCAAAATTGCAGTTTAACTTTTAAAACCGCAGTTTTGCCTTTAAAATTATGCGTTTTCAAAAGAGTACCACTTTATTTGCGACTTGAAAACCGCAAATCAAAATTTTTTTAAAATGCAATCCCAAACGATTCATTACTCTACACCAAAGTCCATACTGTAAGCTTGAGTTGCTGTTGTCTAAAGAAATCCTTGATTGAAATTTTTGCAAAGATCCTCCAAATGAAATTAAATTTTTTGAAGTATGATAACAATCATTTTCAGTCATCTTAGCTTTGACAACTCTCGGGTTAGAGCTGGATGGAGGACTCTATGACTCTCAGGGCTGTTTTCACTGCATTGCCAAATGCCCTTGCAGCTTGATAGGGTCCGAAGGTTTCCATCTCTGGAAAATCAGAGAAAAGTGATATCTTCAAGAGATCGGCCTCCAAATGTGTTAGGCAGCGTGTATTTTCTTTTCTAATTTGACTATACGGCATCCACAGTTTTATCAAGCTTTATTTAGAGAAATAATGGGATTCCTAACACAGCCAGCCATCTAGAAGGGCCAAACAAAGTTCTTTGTCACTCAGCTGGTAAAGAAATTTCTATTTCATTCAGGATGTTATTATATGCATGATCCGGTAGAATTGAAGGCCTTCGCAATCTGCAATGTTATGATAAATATTAGGGATAAATGCATTTTTGGTCCATGTGATTAGAGGTTTTCACAAATAGTTCATGAGTTTTAAAGAGTAATTATTCACTCTCTAGTATAAGAAAAAAAAAAAAAACAAATTAATTCCTACTGTTAGAAAATTTGATAAAATCTGTTAATGTATTATGTAAGAACCAATTATAATGTGACATGTGTCATTTTTAATAAAAAAAGAAATATTACCTATGGTCTTTTGAAAAATCTCAAAACTGTATAATTATTTGGACGTAATTGTCTCGGCTAAATTTTGTCATGTGTCTCCTATTATGTGAAAAATAATGAACAATCGTATAGTCAACAAGGGAACAACGCTCAATAAGGCAACAATCTTCACAAGGAAAGTCAATCAACCCAAACGGCTAGCATATCAATCAACCCAACGGCTATCAATTCTCACTAAGGAAAACCAAATCAATTACATCCACGATTGTATCTGGCTTCCCTTTTTTCAATTATTGCCTCACACTTCTATAATCAGTTTTGTAAAAAGGAATACAACAATTCTATCCTTATAATACAATATTGTCCGAATGTAGTATGTAGATTGTAAATTTTTAACACTACTCTAAACAAATTGTTTAACAGCAGAACATCAGTAGTGAAGAAGAAAAAGATAATCAAATATTTATGAAGCACTTTTTATTCAATCAACATGGCACTTAATAACAGTTTACAACATTTTAATTATGACTGTTGAAAAACAGTTCATGACGATTTAAAATATGACCGTTGAAACAGTAATTTAAAAAAATAGTTAAAATCTAAATTTTAAATAATAAAATAAAAGCAGTTATTAAACTGTAGTTGCACACACTGAGTGATACCAAAGTCATTATAGTATAAGAGAAAGACAATCCCTTATAAAGTACAAATAAATCCTATATCTTTTCAATGTGAGATAAAGTAAAAGGCACAACAAAAAAAAAAGTTAAAATATTAAAATGGAAGGAAACTTAAATTTTATGAATAATTTCAACAAGGTTCACAAGTTTAGACTTTTAAAAAGAAGTGTTTTTGCTGGATTTACAAAGATGCGAGAACCTTATGAATCTTCCAAACACATTTCTAACTTAAAAAATGATAGTTTAAAAACGAGTGTAAATAAAATGTAAATTTTAAGAGAGTAAATGTATTTTCTCATATTAAGAAAACACCATTATGGAATGGCAAAGCAGCTTCTGTGCAATCACTAGGGTGAGCACGGTCGGTTTGGGCGGGTTTTGCGGGTATCCGAAACCCGATCCGCGGGGTGCGGGTTTGAAAAATTCAACCCGGCAACCCGCAACTATATATTGCAACCCGACGGATTTCGGGTTTGCGGGGGCGGGCGGGTTTGCGTGCGGGTCGGGTTTAAATCCGAATTTTTACCATCTTGATCAGCACCCACATAGAGCTTCACAGCGTCCCTTATATCCCTCAACCCCATCGCAACCCTCCAAGAACTCCATCAACCTCCCCAACTCTCTGTCCCCCGAGATCTCCCGTAAAGGGTAGGATCGGAATCGCGTTCTCCGGTTGCAACCCTTCACGAACTTCCCATCCACTTCTTTGCACGAGTCCCGTACAGCGCGTGGGCCACCACGCCGTTCCGGTCGAGCCTGTCCAGCACCAGGGAGGCGTACTCTCTTAGCCCTGCCGTGAACACCACAACCTCGAATCGGTCACCCAGCGCGGCCAGATCGGCGTGGGCGTGGATGTGAAGATCTAGATCTGCCCAGATCGGCGTGGGCATGGCCGTGAATCCAGATCGGCCCAGATCGGCCAGATCGGCCCAGATCGGCCGTGGGCGTGGCCGCTGGACAAGAGAGCTTGGGCGTGGCGGCTGGACGGAAGGGAGTGGGAGGCGCGGGACGGCTTCGTACTTCACAGCTGCCGGAGTCACTAGACGCTGGACGACGTGGCTTGGGCGGGATGGACTGGCGACCTGAACACTAGTCTAAACAAATTGTTTAACAGCAGAACATCAGTAGTGAAGAAGAAAAAGATAATCAAATATTTATGAAGCACTTTTTATTCAATCAACATGGCACTAATAACAGTTTACAACATTTTAATTATGACTGTTGAAAAACAGTTCATGACGATTTAAAATATGACCGTTGAAACAGTAATTAAAAAATAGTTAAAATCTAAATTTTAAATAATAAAATAAAAACAATTATTAAACTGTAGTTGCACACACTGAGTGATACCAAAAGTCATTATAGTATAAGAGAAAGACAATCCCTTATAAAGTACAAAAAATTTATATCTTTTCAATGTGAGATAAAGTAAAAGGCACAAACAAAAAAAAAGTTAAATATTAAAATGGAAGGAAACTTAATTTTTATGAAATAATTTCAACAAGGTTCACAAGTTTAGACTTTTAAAAAGAAGTGTTTTTGCTGGATTTACAAAGATGCGAGAACCTTATGAATCTTCCAAACACATTTCTAACTTAAAAAATGATAGTTTAAAAACGAGTGTAAATAAAATGAATTTTAAGAGAGTAAATGTATTTTCTCATATTAAGAAAACACCATTATGGAATGGCAAAGCAGCTTCTGTGCAATCCACTGATCACCACCGACCCAACTTTAGAAGGTCTTTTGTTTTATTAAAAAAATAATAATAAATAAATATGAGAAGAGAGAGCTCCGAGAAATTTCCCGAAAAAATGCTAGTCAAAAAAGAAAGTGGAAGACGCCAAACACCATCGCAAACACAGTCATCGATAGGAGAGGTGGACATCATAGCACTCACGATGTGGAGATCATACAATGAACCTTTTAATCTTCGTTTTTTATTTTATTTTATTTTTTTAATTCTTAATAAAACACACAAAAATATCATTTAACAAACTCTATATTAAACCTTAAATTTAACATTTGTCAGAAACTCTCTTTAAATCTAAAGAGCCAAAAAAAATGTGAATTTTTTTTTAATGTTCTTTTTTTCTCTCATATTTTATCTTATTTCTTCTCGATTAAAGTAGATTTTTTATGCAAATAGTTCAAAAGTTGGTTTCATAAATAAAATATAAAATTTAGTTAAAATAGATAAATATTTATAAAGTTTAATATTTAATAATTTAAAAAAGTGGCTAGCTAAATTAACTAAAGTAATTTTTAGAGTTAAATTTAAAAAAAATTTAAAAAATTCATTGCGAATGCTCTATAAACAAAGAGTCACATGTAAGAAATGATAAATGAATTGATATGATATAAGGGTTATTTATATTTTTATTTCATAGAGAGATGAAAGAAAAGAAAAATAGTATTTAGTATTCTCAACTAATAATCTTTTAGCATTTTTGTCTATCTTGCATTTATATTTGTTTGTTTGAAAAAAAAAAAAAAACCAAAAAGCAAAAACTATAAATAAAAAAAAATAAAAATAAAAAATTATAAGAAAATGCCTCAGCACTTTCCAAAAGAAAAAAAGTAAAGTGCCAAACGGGCCCACTACTTTCACCTTTCGCTACGGCAGAGAACACTTTTTAGCCGACAGACCTGCAATTATAGGTGAAGGTAGGTGGGGGTGGGTAGGAAAGTGCATGAGAGCTTGGTAGCGTGTTTCGTTGTCACTTAAAATACGTAACCGACGGCTACCGTCGCTGCCACGCAATCAATCATCACCACCGAGAGCCATCGCCGATCCTTTCTCTCTCTCTCTCACTTTCCCTTTCCTCAACCCAAAATCTCTCTTTTTCGTTAGCCAGAAAACCTAATTCAACACAGAACCGAGCGTTAAACCCATTTTCGTTGACATCCCGCCATTTCTCACTTCTCCCCACTCTCCCTCCCCAATCTATCACTCAAACACCCATGGATCGCCACGAGGGCCAAACCAGCAGTGCCAGACCAAGCTTGAAGCGGAAGCTGGAGCCTGAATTCCAAGACCAAAACGAGGCTCGCAAGAATCGCGTCGTCGAAGACCCAAACAAAGAAGGTACTGTTTTCGCCGCACTCACAGATCAAATAGAAATGGTGAGGTGTATGCATATGTATTTGTGTGTTAGGGCTTGATTAGCGCATGTGAGCGGGTATAATGGCAATTTGATTGAGTAATTTATTTGGCATAGTGGTGTGATGGCGCAATCGCTCATCACCCTAAGCTGGCTGTTGCCTTTCCCAGTGAAAGATCTAGATGCTCCCACAAGATTTAGCAGAGAACTCCAGTGAAAGCCATATATACTGGAGTCTTCTTCATCCTCAAATTCTCAGGGAGAGAGAGAAACAGAGAGACTGATAGAAATCTTTCATTTCCACTATGGCTTGGTTCTCGGTCATAGTGGAAGTGAAAGCTATTTTTAAAAAAAATGTAAATGGAAAAAGAAACGGAATGAATGATCCATAAAAAGAATTTGCATTTAGAATTTTGTTTAACAAATCTTTCTCATTTTTCAATTTAGAAAACAAAAAAAAAAAAGGGAAAATCTTGATTGCACCCATTATACGGGCCCTACCCCTTGTGAGAATGTTTCTCACAGGATTTGTCTCCTTTTGTAGTCCAATCAAAATCAACCACAACAAGTACCTCCGTTTCCAGACCTCATTGGAATTACGACGTCTTCCTGAGTTTCAGAGGTGAAGACATCCGCAAGAACTTCATTGATCACCTCAACTTCTCCTTGGTGCAAGTTGGAATTCGTACCTTCAGAGATGATGAGGAGCTTCAAAGAGGAAACATCATCTCTACCGAACTACTCAACGCGATTCGTGGATCAAGAATTTCCATTGTGGTTTTCTCCAAAGGTTATGCTTCTTCCTGGTGGTGCCTTGATGAACTTGTGGAGATCTTGCACTGTAAGAATACCATAGGCCACAGTCTTCTTCCAATATTTTATCATGTGAACCCCTCCGATGTTCGAAAACAGACCGGAATTTTTGCAGAAGCACTTGCTAGGCATGAAGAGCGGTTTCAGACTGATATGGAGAGGATGCAGAGGTGGAGGGAAGCTCTTACTGAAGCTGCGAATTGTTCTGGTTGGGATCTTGAAAGCGTTGCAAATGGGTATTATGCTACGGATGCTTGTACTTTTTCATGCATTTCTTTTATTTTATTTTTTAGTCCTTTTCTTTTCTTTTAAAATTTTAGACAAAAATTGATAAAAAGTACCTTAAGCTAAATGGATTGAAGAGCTTGTTAGGAAGCCTATTTTTTTTTGTTTTTGTTTTCAGAATTTTGAAAACAAAAAATAAAATTTTTGAAAATTATGTTTGGATAGCTTGAAAAACACAAACAAAATTCGAAAAACACGTTTGGAAAGAAAGTTGATTTCATATTCCAAAAACTAAATTCATTTTCTTTTGTTGGCCATGATGTCGACTAGGACTATAGAGCAATTACGGGTCATTTGCTCCAAGCAATATCCTGACTTTTTTATTTGTCTCAACATTTCTTTGGCATACTCTTTTAGATAAATATATTCTGTTGGAACACCTGTATGCAACATATTTTTCACACCTAATAGAAACACTATTTTCCTTGACTTTTCCAAGCCTGGCTGGTCTCCCCTCGGGTTTTGCATGTGAATTGCATTTTCATTCTCTCCTTGGTTTTTGCATGCGGATGGATTTGGATTGAAAATTTTTGGACTGAATTTTGCATTGTCCAACCCAAACATGAATTCAGGAAATAAAACAGATGAATCAAGTCTGGGACTATCAAGTCTAGGATTGCTTTTTAGATAAAAGATTGTACACTTGAGAGTAATTACCATACTTTGCGCGAAACAGTTAATGGCTTTCTCTACTAGAAGAAACAAAAAATCATTTCATGGCATGTCAATAGGAGAAGAAGTTATATAGAAATATATTTAAATGATAATTATTAATAAATTTGATAAAACCTAATTGTTTGTCATGACGTATTAGTCTCAAATGACTGGGATGATAACATCTATTTGGTACCTTGATCAGTCATAATTTTATTTCTTCTTTTTCTTTACTTGTGCTTACTTTGTTGTTCTATTTTCCATTTGAATCATAATAATCAGGTATGAATCAAGATTCATCAAAGAGATTGTTAAAGAAGTTTTGTGTAAAGTGAACCCCGCTCTCTTGGATGTTGCCAAATACCCAATAGGAATGGAGTCTCGAGTTGATCATATTAAAGATTTATTAAATCTTAGAACAAGAGATGTTCGCATTGTGGGCATTTACGGAATGGGCAGAATAGGTAAAACAACCCTAGCAAAAGCTGTCTATAATGAAATATGTGTTGAATTTGAAGGAAGTAGTTTTCTTTCAAACCTTAAAGAAAGTTCAGAAAAGCCCAATGGCTTAGTTCATTTACAAGAACAATTTCTTAATGACATCTTGAAAACAAATTTGAAGATTGGTAATGTTGATAGAGGAATCAGTATAATTGAGAAAAGAATTCATGGAAAAAAGGTTCTTGTTATTCTTGATGATGTGGATGACTTTGATAACCTACACATGTTAGTCGAAAAGCAATGGTTTGGTTCAGGAAGTAGAATCATTGTAACAACTAGAGATGAACATTTGCTAAGTCAATTGGAAGTAGATGAAAAATATAAAGTAGAAGAACTGAATCATTGGGAGTCTCTTCAACTGTTCAATTGGCATGCCTTAAATATGGCCAATCCAAAAGAAGATTACTCAGAGCTTTCAATTGAAGCAGTGGATTATGCTCGAGGACTTCCATTAGCTCTTGCGGTTTTGGGTTCTTTCCTTAAAGGAAGAAGCATTGCTGAATGGAAAAGTGAATTGGAAAAATTACGAAGAACTCTTCATGCCAAGATTCAAAAAATACTTAGAATAAGTTTTGATTCTCTAGACAATCCTACAAAAGATATATTCCTTGATATTGCATTTTTCTTTGTCGGTATGGACAAAGAATATGCTATCAAAATACTCGATGATTGTAATTTCTCTCCAGGGATTGGTATCTCTATTCTCATTCAGAGGTCGCTTGTGACAGTTGATTACCAAAATAAGTTGAAGATGCATAATTTGATTCGAGATATGGGAAGGGAAATTGTTTCTGAAGAATCACCCAAACATCCAGGAAAACGCAGCAGGTTGTGGTTTCATGAGGATGTCATAAATGTATTACACAAACATACGGTAAGAGGCATATGCATTTTTACATATATATATATACACAAATAGAGGCATATGCATTTACATATATAAGCACATGCACATGTACATAATACGTGCCTATGTGGGTATGCACGAGAGATTTGCCTTTTTGCCAAGCATGCTTCATAATCTATATATATATAATAGCCAAATCACCAAATGAAATGTTTTAAAATTGCGACATGTGGCGTGAACCTATAATTTTTAAGCAAAAAACCAATTCTTTAACCCATGTTTTTTAAAACTGAACCGGTTACTTAGTCTAATTGAACCGGTCATTTGTTTTTACTTCTTTTTCTCTCCAAGTCTTTTTTTTTCTTCTCCACTTTTTCTTCCTTCTTTTTCTCTCCACGTCTATTTTTCTAATTTTTTTTTCTCTCCACTGTTCTCTCCACATCTATCTCTCTCTTTTTTCTTTTTTCACTCCACTTTTCTTTCCTTCTTTTTCTCTCCACATCTATCTTTTTTTCTTTTTTCTTTTTTTCTCTCCACTTTTCTCTCTTTAACATCATGTCTTTCTCTCTCTCTACTTTATTATATCATCGAAATCATTTTTTTTTTAATTCGTATTATGAATTATGTAGGTATATTTTTTCATTATAACGATTGTTTGACTTTTTGTGTTTTGTATTATTAATCTGGATTAACAATATTCATACCCACCCATTTATAGTAGTTTAAGGGAAAAGATAAATTTTTTGTGTTTTTAGCTATCAATATATAGATATGAAACTAATGTTTTGTGTTTTTGATTAGAATAGCACAACTCTCTCTAAAAAATTGTGATTGAATGTCAACTGTATTTTATTTGTAGGTTTATTTTTAATTTTTGAATTTTTAGTGGGCTAATAAAATATTATAGTGTAATTTTTATTTGACTTTAATATTTTGTATTGTTAATTTGGATTAGCAATATTCATACTTTATGCCGTTTGTTGCAATTGAACAAAGAGATCATTTTTTTTTTTTTAGTTTTTAGTTATCAATATATAGATATGAAACTATTGTTGTACTCTATTTATATGTTTGCTCTTTGATAAAAATTGTAACTTCAGAATTAAGATAATAAATTGAGTGGATATTTAACAATACTCATTCCTGTTTGTTGCAGTTTAACGAAAAAGATAAAAGTTTTGTGTTTTTAGCTATCCATATATAGAT
The DNA here is from genome assembly GCA_900184695.1 of Betula pendula. Classification (NCBI taxonomy): domain Eukaryota; kingdom Viridiplantae; phylum Streptophyta; class Magnoliopsida; order Fagales; family Betulaceae; genus Betula; species Betula pendula. Next base: position 45,374 of record FXXK01002183.1, read on the forward strand.
ATTAAACTAATGTTTGGTGCCTTTGATAAAAAATTAAGAATAGCACAACCCTTTCTAAAAAATTGTGATTGTGTGTTATCTGTATTTGTAAGTCGTTTATTTTTCTTTTTGAATTTTTAGTAAGCTAATAGAAAATTATAGTGTATCTTTTATAGTAATACTCATACTCTATGCCATTTATTGCAGTTTAATGAAAAAGATAATTTTTTTTTTTTAGCTTTCAATATATGGATATGAAACTATTGTTTTGTGCCTTTGATAAGAATAACATAATCCTTTCCAAAAAATTGTGATTGGGTATTAATTGTATTTGCAGGTCATTTATTTTTTTTTCAATTTGTACTCTATTTATATGTTTTTTCTTTGATAAAAATTGCAACTTCAAAATTAAGATAATAAATTGTGTAGATTTTGAGTAAACTAATGAAAGACTATAATGTGTTTATTTGATTGTTGTGCAGAAAAAGAAACATAACTTCTTTGAAACACCAAAGAGATAATTAAGCGTTGAATTTTGACGATTGTTTGACTTTTGTGTTTTATATTGTTAATCTGGATTAGCAATATTCATATTCACCCATTTCTTACAGTNTTTTTTCAATTTGTACTCTATTTATATGTTTTTTCTTTGATAAAAATTGCAACTTCAAAATTAAGATAATAAATTGTTTAGATTTTGAGTAAACTAATGGAAAACTATAATGTGTTTATTTGATTGTTGTGCAAAAAAAGAAACATAAACTTCTTTGAAACACCAAAGAGATAATTAAGCGTTGAAAATTTTGACGATTGTTTGACTTTTGTGTTTTATATTGTTAATCTGGATTAGCAATATTCATATTCACCCATTTCTTACAGTTTAAGGAAAAAGTTAAATTTTTTGGGTTTTAGCTATTAATATATAAATATGAAACTAATCTTTTGTGCCTTTGATAAAAATAGCACAACTCAATCCAAAAAATTTTGATTGGATGTCAACTGTATTTTATTTGTAGGTCGTTTATTTTTTATTTTTGAATTTTTAGTGAGCTAATAGAATATTATAGTGTATTTTTTATTTTACTTTTGTATTTTATATTGTTAATCTAACAAGCAATACTCAATACTCTATGCCATTTGTTGCAATTGAACAAAAAGATAATTTTTTTTGGTATTTTTTAGCTATCAATATATAGATATGAAATTATTGTTGTACTCTATTTATATGTTTATTCATTGATAAAAATTGCAACTTTAGAATTAAGATAATAAATTGTGTGGAATTTTAGCAATGCTCATGTTCAGGAAAAAGATAAAATTTTTGTGTTATATATATATATTAAACTAATGTTTGGTGTCTTTGATAAGAAATTAAGAATAACACAAGCCTTTCCAAAAAATTGTGATTGTGTGTTAACTGTATTTGTAAGTCTTGTTTATTTTTCATTTTGGAGTTTTAGTAGGCTAATTGAAAGATTATATGTGTATTTTTATTTGACTTTTGGTTGTTTTGTATTGTTAATTTAGGATTAGCATACTCAACTTTACATCCATTTTATTGCAAGTTTCAAACGAAATATATATATATATACTAGTATACTATTTCGTATTTTTAGCCTAATTGACTATATAAATATGAAACTATTGTTTGTTATCTCTGAATAAGAAAACACAATCATTTCAAAAAATTTGTGATTAGGTATTAACTGTATTTTGCAAACGTTATTGTTCATTTGTACTCCTATTTATAGGGTTTTTTTTTTTGGGGGATGAAAAATGAACACACAGAAATTAAGAATAATAAATGTTTATTAATGGAAGATTATAACTCCAGTGGTTTATTTGAATTGCCAGTGGCCAGAAAAGGAAACATAAACTCTGTTCGAAACATCGAAAGAGAATAATTAAGCGTTGAACTCTTGAGTGAAATATTTATGTCTGATTTTTGTATTCATAAAAATACTTCTTTTCATTTTTAAAGTATACCTATGAAGAACAAGATTTTTAACATGTTTTAGTTTAAATTGGATTAAACTAAAATAAATGTCTTCTGTTTAATTCATTTGATTTTTTTTAATGTGTTTTTTCTTATCTTTTTTTTTTCAGCTTGTAAGGCATATTGAAGAAATTTTCATGCCGATTTTTTGGAAGTGTCTTTTTGTGATTTTGACAAGCAAAAGAAAGACAAAGTCTATTTATAAAAAATTCTGCTAATTTTCTTGCATAATCAGAATCTATGTTTTAAATTATTGATTCTTTTTTTTTTTTTCCTTGAATACTTTTTCATTTTTAAACTGCTTTTTGTTGGGAACAAAATTTTAACATCGATGTAATTTATAGGATTGAACTAAAATCAAGTATCGTTATGCTGTTAATTTAATTGAATGGTATTTGTTGAGTTTTTTTTTATCGTTTGCGAGAACTATTTAGATTTTCAGTCATTTTTTGTAAAGTGTTTTTTTTTTTTTTTGGGCCTCTTAAACGCAAAAGGAGACAAATTTATTGATTGTTTATGCCAGAAAAAGGATACAGAAAACGCTTTCCGAAAGAATAATTAAGTATTAAACTTGAATGTGAGAAGAATTTAATTGATTATTTGCTCTCTTTTTTTTATTTTTTTTTTTTTTTTCTAATGTTCTGAATTTATGGGTTTTTATATGTTATTGAAATATAAATAAATAATCAAAGCAGAAAAACAATAGAAGGATTCCTACTAATTTTCTATTATCTGCTTTGAAATAGAATCCCCAGTTTTTCTTCTTGCTATTATTTTTTTCCTTTATATCCATTTTAGTTTTAATTACTCATTATGAAAAGCAAAGAGATTTTTAACATGTTTTGATATTTATATAGATAAACTAAAGATTAAGATTCTTATAATTTTAATTCATTTGATGTTTAGTGAGATTTTTTTTTTTTTTTTTTTTTGTTCGTGTTGTTTAATCGAAATTTTTAGAGCATTTTTTGTTGTGAAAAAATGAACAAAAAACTTAAATGTTGTTTTTTTTTTTTTTCAGTTGTAAGGCATATTGAGATTTTCATGCATTTTTTTGAAGTGTTTTTTGTGATTTTGAAAGCAAAAGAAGACAAAAATTTATTTATAAAAAATTCCTGCTAATTTTCTTTGATAATCAGAATCTATGTTTTAATTATTGATTCTTTTTTTTTTTCCTTGATACTTTTCATTTTAAACTGCTTTTGTGGGAACAAAATTTTAACATGATTTAATTTATATGGATTAACTAAAATCAAGTATCTTATGTTTTAATTAATTTGAATGTTTTGTGAGTTTTTTTTTTTCGTTTGCGAGACTTATTTAGATTTTCAGTCATTTTTTGTAAAGTGTTTTTTTTTTTTTGGGCTCTTAAACGCAAAAAGAGACAAAAATTTATTTGATTGTTATGCAGAAAAGGAACAGAAACGCTTTCGAAAGATAATTAAGTATTAAACTTGATGTGAGAAAATTTATTTGATTCTTTTGCTCTCTTTTTATTGTTTTTTTTTTCTAATGTTCTGAATTATATGGGTTTTATATGTATTGAAATATAATAAATATCAAAGCAAAAACAATAGAGATTCCTACTAATTTTCTATTATTGCTTTGATAATTAGAATCCAGTTTTTCTTCTTGCTATTTGTTTTTTCTTTATACTCATTTTTAGTTTAAATTACTCTTATGAAAGCAAAGATTTTAACATGTTTTAATTTATATAGATTAAACTAAAATTAAGATTCTTATATTTTAATTCATTTGAATGTTTTATGAGATTTTTTTTTTTGTTCTTTGTGTGATTTACTCGAATTTTTAGGCATTTTTTGTTGTGAAAAAAATGAACAAAAACTTAAATGTTGAATGAAAGATTTTGTTTTTATTTTGTATTCATCTAAAAAAAAAATTGTTATTGTGCTTTATATTTGTTTTTAGAATGTTTAGAATTATATAAACTTTATTTGTATTGAAATATAATAGGTATCACCCCAATAATATTGTAGATTCCTGCTAATTTTCTATTAATGCTTTGATAATCAGGATCTAGGTCTTCTTTTTCATTTTCTTTATGCTTATTTCATTTTAAACTACCATTATTGAACAAAGATTTTAACAAGTTTAAATTAATAGAGAATACCTTTAGTCAAGATGTGGTGCAAAACCCATATTTTACAACATCCAATAAAAAGTTAACACGTCAGTTAAAAATATCAAATACATCTTATGAACAAAAAAAAAAACTTATCAACAAAAACACAATTTGAGAAGACCTACTGGATTTATACTTATTGTATTTGGTGTGTTTAGATGATGTGTCAACCTCTCATTGTAGGCTACAAAAGTAAGGTTTACAGCCCATCCTGATAGTATGGGCCCTCTTAAATGAATTAAAACATAAAATCCTTAATTTTAGTTTAATCCATATAAATTAGAGAGCCCCTATTAAAATAAAAGGTCTTATATTTTGATTTATTTAAATGTTTTAATTCAATTTTAGAAATTTTTGCTAATTTTTTACTATTTTTTTTATTGACACTGATTTTCATTTTAAACTACGCATATGAGGATATTTCAACATGTTTTAATTTATATGAATTAAACTAAAATTAAGGTTCTTATATTAAGTTTTGAAATAAAATTATAATGAAAAATCCTGCGCTATGTGCGGGTTATGAGCTAGTTTGAATATTGTATCATCACAACTCATAAGTGATCGACTTGAAATGGAAAACTCCTCTAAATCAAGTCAAGTGGTTTACAACATGTAAATTGTATGAAATCGCGTTTTAAGCAATTCTAATTATGTTCAAATCACTTTAGTATTCATTTTTAAATTGTCGTGAGAATATGCCTACTATAGTTCAAAGTTATTCTAGCTTTACACAAGATGGGAATGTGCATTGCTAATCCAACCATCTATTTTGCAAGGGATCGGAAACAATCGAGGGTCTCATCTTAAATCTACCAGCACTTGAAGATGTACATTTGAAAACTGAAGCATTTACAAATATGAAGAATTTGAGATTGCTCCAAATCAATTATGCGCATCTCACAGGATCTTATGAACATCTCTCTAAAGAGCTAAAATGGCTTTGTTGGCATAAGTGCCCTCTGAAATTTCTACCACAGAATTTTCATTTAGAGAACCTTGTTATTCTTGACATGCAGCATAGTAATGTCAAACAAGTTTGGAAAAAGAAGAAGAAAGTATACCAAATCTTACGATGCTTTTTTTTTTTCCTCTATTAATGTTAAATATATAACTAACAAGAACTTCTCTTTTCTTTATTATTTTTTTCCAGATATTCAATAATTTGAAGGTCCTTAATCTCAGCAATTCCAAATTTCTTATCAAATCACCAGACTTCTCACAAGTTCCACAACTGGAGATATTGATACTTGAAGGTTGTACAAGCTTGGTTCAAGTTCATGAGTCCATTGGAGATATGAAAAGACTTATTTCATTGAATTTAAGAAATTGCACGAACCTCAAGGACCTTCCAAGAAGCATTTTTAATCTAGAATCTCTTGAAACTCTTGATTTGTCTGGCTGCTCAACACTTGAAAAATTACCAAAGCAATTGAGGAATACGATGGTTTTAACGAAGCTACTTATGGACGAAACTGCTATTAAGCAACTACCATCTTCCTTTGGTGTTTTGAAGAATCTCAAAATTGTATCATTATTTGGATGTAGCAGTCTCACAGAATTACCAAACTTCTTAACAGCCCAACATCTAGAAAGACTGGTACTTGAAGGTTGTACAAGCTTGGTTGAAATTCACGAGTCCATTGAATATTTGAAAAGACTTGTTTCATTGAATTTAAAAAATTGCACGAACCTCAAGTACCTTCCAAGAAGCATTTATAACTTAGAATCTCTTGAAACTCTTGACTTGTCTGGCTGCTCAGCACTTGAAAGATTACCGGAGCAAATAGCGGATATGATGGTTTTAACGAAGCTACATATGGACGAAACTGAAATTAAGCAACTACCATCTTCCTTTGGTCTTTTGAAGAATCTGAAAACTGTATCATTATATGGATGTAGTCATCTCATTGAATTACCGAACTTCTTACAAGCCCCACATTTGGAGAGCCTAATACTTGAAGGTTGTACAAGTTTGGTTGAGATTCACGAGTCCATTGGATGTCTGAAAAAGCTTGTTTTGCTGGATTTACAAAGATGCGAGAACCTTAGAAATCTTCCAAACAACATTTATAATTTAGAATCTCTTGTAACTCTTGACTTGTCTAAGTGCTTTAATCTTTACAGGTTACCGGAGCAATTGGAAAATATGACGGCTTTAACGGAATTGTATGTTGAGAACATGGCTATTAAGCAACTACCATCCTCCTTTAGTCTTTTGAAGAATCTCGAAACTCTATCATTACGTGGATGTGAGTGTCTAATCGAATCACCAGAGTTCTTACAAACGTCATGCCTAGAGACACTAATACTTGAAGATTGTACAAGCTTGGTTGAGGTTCACAAGTCTATTGGACTTCTAAAAAGGCTTGTTTGCCTAAGTTTAGGAGGATGCAAGAAGCTTAGGAATCTTCCAAGTAACATTTCTAACTTAACATTTCTTGAAACTCTTGTCTTGTCTGACTGCATAAAACTTGACAAGTTACCCGAACAATTCGGGAATATGACGGCTTTAAAGGTGTTGCTTGCAAATAGAACTGCTATTGAGCAACTTCCTACCTCTTTTGGTCTTTTGAGGAATCTTGAAATTGTATTAGTATCTGGACGTGGAGGACCATCCTCATCATGGATATCACCCAAAAACCCCAATAGCATAAGTTTGTTACTTTCCATTTGTGGATTATGTTCTTTGACAAAACTAGATCTCAGTAACCGCAATTTGTCCGAAGATGAGATTCCTATTGAACTTGGATGTTTATCTTCACTCAGAGAATTGGTTTTGTCTAGAAACAATTTTCGTAACTTACCTAGTTGCATCAACTACCTCCCTGGATTATCGGATTTGTTTTTGAATGAGTGTACTAGTCTTCAATCAATCTCACTTCCCGTAAGTGTACAGCTTTTGGAAGCAAATGGATGCACATCATTAGAAAAAATCTTAATTTTGACGAACGAGAGCTCAAGATCTTTTTACCTTAATCGTTGCCACAAATTGGTTGAGGTTCAAAGTTTGAAGGGTTTGCGATCTGCATCCAATGTTCTCATGGGAAGGTGCAACAATCTAGCATATGATTTTAGGAAGAATGTCCTACAGGTTCTCTCTCTCCCTCCCTCTCTCTCTCTCTCTCTCTTTAGATGTAAACACTTTTTTGACGTAAACACTTTTTTTTTTTGACATAGATGTTGTGTAAGAATGATGGCGGTTCCCTTTGCCTCCCTGGAAGTGAGATTCCAAATTGGATTAGCCATCAGAAAATCGGGTCTTTAATATCCTTTCGTGTACCTTCGGTTTTGGATGGTAAAATCGGCAAGGTGGTTGTTTGCGTTGTTTATGCAACAAACAAGGAAGAACCCAGACTATTAGATCTACAGGGCTGGTTCAACTGGACATTCTGTAATAAAACTAGAAATCCCCAAGAGTCCTACCGGATAGAGTCCAAAAATTGCTATTTTGATAACTTAGAAGATCATATATTTGTAGACGTGATGCGATTTCATCATATTAATCTTGAGATGAAAAGTGGAGACGAAATAGAGCTGTCCGTCGATCTTGGGGACCTGAGTGAAGTGAACAAGCGTGAAATACAAGTGAAGAAGTGTGGAATTCATCTACTAGTTGGTGAGCCAAATGTTATAGATGAAGATTGAAGTGCGCAGTCTAATATGCTGATTTTGATACTGTTCCAAATGACGAAGTTGTTGAAGATGAAAACTATTTTCTCTCCCTGATTTTATTCTGATTTATTTACTCTATCATTCTGATTGTTTTTCTCTAATATTTGCTTTCTATAATAAGCTTTGTATTCTCTCCTATTTAAACATACTAACCGTATGGAATAACATCATCGAATAAGGGAATTTTTCTTAACTTCTCTCCTTTCGTTCTTCTTTTCAATAAATTATTGCTTCTAAAAAAATAAATAATGTTCACATTACTCATCAAATGGATAATGTTTGCATGATCTATCTTGTTTTTCTTGCATTGTGCAACAGTTGATTTACAAAATTTTATATTTAGAAAATCAAATAAATATAGTATTTCTCGAACCCTTGATATTTTATTCTTCTTTTCCTCTTTTTCTTTGAAAGCTTGAATATTGAGGTTATTTTCTTCCCTTCCTTCATTTATATATATTTATAAAACTATTTATTTCTATCTTAAACATTTCATATTTCATCTCTTCAGATTCATACATAAAATTCTCAAATTTGAGCAAGTTGTGCAAAGTAAAAACTTATTTGTAGAAAATTATTGATATGTTTGAAAAACTCATATGATGGCAAAACACAATTAGTGTTCATTTCTTAGAACCATGAAGGGATATAATAATCTATGTTACTTTTCCTTTCATTTCTCTTTTTGGGCTGAGAAAAATCTAATGCAGCTTATTTTTGCCTTGGTGCTACTTACTATATTGGACTTTTTTACTGTTTGGTTTCCAGGTTAGAAGCTGTATGTAAATATTTATTATTTTTTTTTTAAAAAAAAAGGCACAGTCACTCACCTTAGAGCATTGATCTCCTTCTTTAAGCTGTTAGACATGATATAATTTTGCTTTCATCCTTTTGCTTTAGTTATTTTTTTACTAGTTTTGTTTTTGGACATAAATTTTCTACAAACCATCCTCTTAAAGCAATTTGTAGGCTGATTTGTAGGAATTTATGTCATTTATTTAATTCATGTGTAATTTTAGTACATGTGGTTTGCAGTTTTGTCAAAAAGCTACATGGATTTTAAAAATTGACAATTTTACCAACTTTTGAGTGATCAAGAAAGGCATAAGATCTCTGTTTCACCAACCGGATTAATTTTTACCTTTGAGTGATCAAGAAGGGCAATATCACCTTCAACGGTGGGGGAGAAGTACTCTTGATGTAGTATACCTAATAGTGTTATACTGTCAAAGAAAACAGTAAAGCTTGCCTCTGCATCAAGCAGATGGTACAGTTGCACTTCAGGAATTCTTCGAGTATGTAGCTGAATAAGCACAGTAATCTCATTGAGAAAATTAGTTTTCTACAACTTAATTTTTATATTTTTGGAATTAGTTAGCTTAGAACTCAGCAAAAAACATTTAGATCTTTTTGAGTGGCTTAACTCTGTCCCTCTGGGATATTTCTACCCGTCTAATTGCTTCACTTGAACATTCAGGTATCCATAAGAAGCTCATGGAAAACATACTGCAGGGAGACTACACTAGATGGTTTGAGAAGAAAGTCTGTCAGTTCCAATGGACAGGGAAGAAGTGTATCTCCTGCATCAAGTGTTTCAGGCTCAAATTTGATGTCTCCAAGCAATCACCTGTTTTTCTGGACCAACTCCAATTGTCAGAAAGCTCTTTTCAGGATATTCTCCTCTTGGTGGTGCTGGTAATGGAGAATTCTTAAATTTATTCATGGAGCAATACAAAAACCAGTGAATATAGTTTTCTGCACTCGATTTACTTTTTGAAATATGTGGTGACATAAATATGGTTAAAGGATGCAATGTTGAGGATTGGCTAGTCCAAATTTGAATCAATTGGATGATTTTAGTGCCTAATAAAGACCATTCTACTGAATCGAACACAGGATGATTGGTGTAAGAGTTGTCTGTTAATTTTGGGTTCGGTTATCCAATTTAACTGTGTTCTGTTTATTAGTCAAGAGTTAGAATTTAAACCACTTGAGTTAGAGTAAGAGCATTCTCATCCGGCTCTTTTCTGTAGGGATTTCCTACTTTAAAGAGCCAAAATGAATTTTAAACAATTTTATTGCTCACATCCGACTTCCTACTTTGAGGAAAAAAGTAGGGAGTATGAAATAGCTTCATACTAGTAGGAAGCCATTTCACTTCATATTCTTCTTTTTTATAATAAAATATTAATTTTTCTCTCAAACTTCTTGATTTTTTCATAGATCCCTAATTTAGGAAGCCGGATGTAAATGTTTAGAAAAAATGGCTCTCTAAAGTAGGAAAAACTGATTTTACTCCTTATTTTGAGAATAAAAATAAAGAGTCGGATGAGAATGTCCTAAAATCTTGTCTGCCCCTGCTGTTAAAATGGGAGGTGGGGTGGCAATGCTTCCTTTTAGAGTATGTTCACAGTAATAATATATCAAACTTTTTGTTTTTTTGTTTTTTTTTTCCCTCTATTCAAGAGGGGAGAATTTCGAACATTTTGTTTGTTCTTTATTCTTAACGGCTTTATCATCCTTTTTTTTTTTTTTCACTACAGAAAGTCCAGGTGTACTCTTTTCCCTGATCTAATAATAGTTCTCCATAAGTTGTGAATGACTGGATCTGGATTTATGTAAATCCCGAAACTCAAAATCTTGGGATAAACTAGTTTTCCTTACCATGATAATCAAATTTACTATAAAAAATAGAATACAAAACAAAAACAGTGAAGAGAAAACTACTCAAGCTCAAAGTCTTAATACACCAAATCTGACTCACACACTGAATTTTTTTTTCCAAGGAGAAAAAAAAATGACAAACTTCTCTTTTACTTAACCGAATCGCATCTCTACCTCTCTCTTTCCTCTCTCACTATCGCATCCACGCTTTAACTCTTTCTCTTTTGACAGGCGCGTCAAAACCAAAGAAAATAGATTCTGATATGCGCATCAAAATTCAAAAGACTTCTAAGTGTTTCATAAACCATTCATTTCTCCTTTCTATATCAAAAATCAAAACATTAACAAACATTTTATTTTTAATTTTTTATTAACAAAAAATTCAGAACACATTTTACATCTCCATCACAACAATTCATTTCTTTCACTTTTTTCTTTCAAAAAAAAAAAAAAAACTTCACAAAGACTCCTCAAACTTCAACGTGATTTGAAATATTTCTTCCAATTTTTGATTTATTTCAATTTGACCCCTCAAACTTTTATTTGTCTCATTTCATTCCCTCCGTTTATTTTTACCGTCAAACCCTATTAAAATTTTTAACATACTCATATATTTTAAATAAAAAAATTATTTAAAAAATTTAAAATGAATGGTATTTTTGTAATTTTTGCACAATTCCGTTAAAATTTCTGTTGGTGAAATGAGACAATGAAACAAATTGAAAATATAAAGAGTCAAAGTGAAAAAAAAAAAAAAAATCAAATATTGAAAAAAGTATTTCAAATCAAATGAAAGTTTAAGAAACTTTGTGAAGTTTTTCAAAAAAACAAAAAAAAATTATCGAATACCTCCAGGCTCACCTCTATCTTGCTGAGAGATAAGTTGCCTTTATAAGCATGAGAATCGACAAAGTCGGTGAAAAAAAGTTTTAAGGCATGAGAAAGTCGGTGAGAGCACCTCTATTTTGCTGTGCGAAAACAAGTTCCTTTATAAAGCACGGGGAATAAGTCGGTCAAAAGTTTTTCTCCTACTAGGAGTAGGAGTCTAGGAGAAAGAAACGGCAAATTGTTACTTTTTTTTTTTTTTTAAAAGAGCAAATAAAGGCTGGCCCCACCAACTTGATGGGAGTCGAAAAGTCACCGGCGTCAATAATAAGCAATATAACGAAGTATAATGCGTAAAGGGTTTTTTTTTAAAAAAAAAAAATTTTAAATGGTTATAAGAAATGTTTGTTGTAATATAAAGTATAAAAAATATTGTGAATTTTTTGTATGAAAAAGTAAAAATATTTTATTTTTTAGTGAGTTTTTTATCTGAATAATAATAAAAAATGAGTGATAAAATATTAAAAGTTGAATTGATTTTGAGAGAAAAAAAAAAAGAAAAGGGAGTTAACAAACACAGCCCAAGGCTGAATGAATGGGATGAAATCGGATCCAAGATTTATGCATTTAACTATACATAATAATATTATCGTTTATAAAAAAAAAAATCTATCCATTATATTAAATTATTTAAAATGTTAAAAGACGTGTTAATACTAATTTAATACAAATTATTAAATACATCAATCTTAAATTCTAACTATAAAATGAATATTATCCGAGTTGCGGTTGTACGGCTCTCTAGCTGTTTTCATCGTGTTGAGAGCACTAGCAACAGATACCTAAAAGTTTGTTTTCTTTCCTAAAAAAGAAAAAAAAACTACAAAAAGACACCTGCAATAGATGCCTTATAAAGCTTGGTCCCTTTCTTAAACCATTGGAGAACTATAGGGCTACCCAATTGATTATTATAATCTTAAAATACACGCTACCCAATGAACAATAAAATGACAAAAAGAGAAAAGTAAGAAAAAAGAATAAAATAAGAGTAAAGAAAAAATATTTAATTGACATAAGGAAAGATAAATAAATATATTATGAAGTGTTTTTTATATAAAATTAAAAAGTAATTTTGTTTCCTAAATTTAAAAAAAAATACTTGGGTGTCTAATGGTAGTGTTATGACAAAATGCCCTTCTAGCCGTGTGCAACAAGCCAACAATGAAGATTAGAAGGCCCAAACAATGGGCGTGTTTGGCTTTGGCAAAGCGTTTTTATTTTTGGCTTTTTTGGTATAGTAATAATAATTAGTTTATTTGATATAAATGTAAAAAGAGTTTTAATTTTTTTGTGACAAAAAAGTAAAAGAAAATTGTTTTATTTTTTTTAATTAAAAAATAAGAATTGATTAATGTGATGTAAGTGTGAAAGAAGTTTTGAATTTTTTATGAGAGAAAAGTAAAAAAAGATGTTTGATAATGTGAAGAAATGAATTTGACTTTTTTTTTTTTTGAGAAAAAGGAAAGGAAAAAAGAGTGAGTTGACAAATGGGCTCAAGGGTGTCTTTGACAACACTTCCCATTTTATTTATTTCTTTTTTTTAAAAAAAGGTTAAGTTATCAAACAATTTTTTATATTTTTTTCTCACAAAAAATTCAACTCTCATTTAACCTTCATATCACCTTAATTACTTTTTATTACTATTTAAATAAAAAAATACAACAAAATTCTTTATCAAATAAGCCCTAGGATGTGTTTGGTAATACACTCATCATTTTTTTAGTTCTCCAAAAAAGAGTTAACCTCCCTTTTTTTTTTTTTAATTACCAAATAACTTTATTCATTTTTCCCTAATAAAAAAAAAATTAAAATCTCATTTCTTCTTTCCATCACATTAATACTTCTTAATACTACCTAAAAAAACAAGAAACTCAATCGCGACAAAACACTTCACGAAACGGGCTAGAGGGTCACAAATAGGGAGAAAGCCCAAGTCAAAATAACTTTCACTTTATGGCCGACAGCCTACAGTCGTAGCGTGTGAAGGTGGTAGGAAAGTGCATGAGAGCAGTTGTTGTGTGTTTCACTGTCACTCAAACTACGTAACCGACGGCTAATGTTGCTGCCACGCTATCAATCATCACCACCGAGAGGCAAGAGCCAAAGCCAATCGATATTACTGCATGGTCAATGTGTAATAAACGCTCATTACTGCTGCTTTAGCGATCTCCATCGCCGATCCTCTCTCTCACTCTCTCACACTTTCCCTTCTTCTAACCCAAAATTGAGCTTGTGTGCTGTAGTAAAAACTATAGCACACAAGCTGTAGATAAATTAAGGGCCCAAAGCTTTTGCAAAAATTTTAAAATGCATCTTGGTCTTTAATTTATCTACAGTTTGTGTGCTGTAGTAAAAATTACAGCACACAAGCTCAATCCATTTTTCGTAACCCAGAAATCCTAATCCAAGTCTCGGCCATCAAACCCAGAAATTGTGCGTAGAACCCATTTTGTTCACATCCCCACATTTCTTACTTCTCCCCTAATATAATCCACGCATTTCTTTTCCAAACTACCCCACCATCCCTCTCTATCTACCCCTCTACCACCCATGGGCCAAAGCTTCGGTGCAAGACGAAGCTCGAAGCGGAAGCGGGATCCAAAATCCGAAGACCAAAACGAGGCTTGCAAGGTTCTCATCGTACAAGACCCAAACAAAGACGGTACTGTTTTCGCCGCACTCACGTATCAAATATAAATGGTTATTTGTGTGTTATGCCTAGATTAGCCCGGCAACAAAAAAAAAAAAAAGAGTTCATTTTTTTTAAAAAAAATTAATTACGTGCGCGTGTAAATGGGTATAATGGCAATTTGATTGAGTAATTTGTATGGCATAGCGGTGTGATGGCGCAATCGCTCATGGCCCTAAGCTAGCTGTTGACTTTTCCAGTGAAAGATGTAGATGCTCCCACAAAATTTAGCTGAGAACTCCAGTGAAAGCCAAATATACACTGGAGTCTTCTTCATCCTCAAATTCTCATGGAGAGAGAGAAACAGAGAGACTCATTTCAGAGACCGATAGAAAATTTCATTTCACTTTCATTCCCACTTCCATTTCCTATGATCCATAAGTTGAATATGCATTTAGAATTATGTTTAACAAATCTTTCTCATTTTTCAATTTTGAAAAAAGAGGTATAAGGTTCGAATCTCCTTTGGTGCAAATAATTCATTGGGGCCAGCCCGTCGGCAAAGTTAGAGTATTATCTAATCCGTGTGGAGAGGGTGCTTTACACGGGTCCGAAATTTACTTAACAAGGGTGGGTACACGAAATGACCTTGTTTTGGAGAGGTTCTTCGTCTTACAAAATAAAAAATAAAAAATAAAAAAAATTTTAAGAAAAAATAAAGGAAAATCTTGATTGCACCAATTCAACCACAACGAGTACCTCCCTTTCTAGACCTCATTAGAATTACGATGTTTTCTTGAATTTCAAAGCTGAAGACACTCGTAAGAACTTCACCAATCACCTCTACTCTGTCTTGGTGCTAAGGGTATGCAAGTTCACCGCCTATTGTGTACCAACCGAGTTTCGACTGTCTCTGACTGCCTACTGCCCACTGACGGCCGATAGGCGGAAGAAAAAAATTTCTTCTGACATTTGTCGGTCGATAGGCGGAAATGGTTTTGTACCGACTGCCTACCGACTTTAACCGACATTCACATTCTCATAATTAATATAATTGGGAATGAGAAAAATTCAAATTTTGAGAAATTTAATCATGTTGTGCCACATCACTTTGTAAAAGTTTTTTTATAAAATTTTTTGAAAGTGTTTTATGATGTTATTATGAGAATGTGAATGATTGACCTAATAGGTTTGTAAATGTTAATTATGAGAATATGAATTTGAAACAGATTTTTATCTTATTGGGTCATATTACATTTTGAAAATATCAACATTTTTTTTTAAAAATGGTCATATTAGAAAACCTATTTTCGACCCAAAAAACGCAAAAGCTTCAAGGTCATAATCTGAAATTTGGCTCAAAAAGCGCATAGGTCAGCCCAACCAAACCGGAAACTTGGCCTGGTTCAACGGACATTTCTGACCGCCAATTACCAACAAAGTCGGTAATGTTGGTAGGCGAAACAAGCCTACATGCGGTAAAGTCGGTACAATTTTTGACATTACCGACTGTAGTTTGGCGAAACGCGAAAATGCTATTTTCGACACCGACTTAACCGACGTACACCCCTACTTGGTGCAAGTCGAAATTCGTACCTTCCGAGATCACGATGAGCTTGGAAGAGAAAAGACCATCTCTACTGAACTTCTTGATGCGATTCGTGGATCAAAGATTTCCATTGTGGTTTTCTCCAAAGGTTATGCTTCTTCCAGGTGGTGCCTTGATAAACTTGTGAAAATCGTGCACTATAAGAATACCATAAGCCACACTCTTCTTCCGATATTTTATCACTTGGACCCCTCGCATGTCTGAACGCAAACCGGGACTTTTGCAGAAGCATTTGCTACGCATGAAGAGTGGTTTCAAACCGACATGGAGAGGGTGTAGAGGTGAAGAGTAGATCTTACTTAAGCTGCGAATTGTTCTGGCTGGAATCTCGAAAGCGTTGCAAATGGGTATTATGTTATGCCTCTTGTACTTTTTCATACTTTTTTTTTGTCCTTTTCTTTTCTTTTAAATTTTAGACAAAAATTGATTAAACAAAAAAAAAAAGTACCACTAAGCTAAATGGATCGAAGAAAATTAGTGTTTGAGTTGAATCAGTTGATGGTTTTTTGTTTCATGCCCACTTTATTTGTATATCAAGATCATGCAATGTAGAGACAAACCTTTTTTCCTATAATTACTAGATTGCTTTTAAATAAAATATCGTAAACTTGAAAGGAATGATATTTTAACCATACTTTGCCTGAAACAATTAATGGCTTTTTCTACTAGAAAAAAATAAAAAAAAAATGTTTCATCACATGTAAATAAGAGAAGAAATTATATAGAAATATATTTATTAAATGATAAATTATCAGTAAATTTGAGAAAACCTAATTGTTTGTTATGACGTATTAGCCTTAAATGATTGAGATGATGTAGTGCCCCGGCTTTTAATATAGTAAGCCGTAAGTAGAATTGTCTAAATTCACATGTGACACTACTACACATAAGTAGTTCTGCACAGTAGAATTTTTTTTTCTATTTATAATGAGATCATTGTTAATCTCAAATGTACCAGAGCAACTAAAATAAAACTTCACATTTATATATATATATATATATATATATATATATCCACATCTAATACTTAGTCTCCAAAAATTGCCATAGGCGACAGGTTAATATTTACAAGGTAGTCATCAACATACTATATATCACAAGTTGCCAAAAGTGACATACTGAAATACAGATGTAAAAAACAATTAATATCTTTACAACTAACTTATAGTAAGTCAGCTTATTCACACTTTGAGACTTGCTGCCCTTCCTACACACAAAAGTTTGGACACTCATTTGGGATTGTACCCTCTTCTTTCTCTTCAACAGCATTTATAAAATTAACACAATTTTACAGGTAGAAGTGTGAGTTTATGACTTAGCAAGTTCAAAAAAATTGACCATTTAATTGAGCTCACTTTTGAAAATCAGTCTTTTCACCAATGTTTACAAGACAGCCATATGCAGGGTTTTCACAAAAAGAGTTTTTAATAAATTTATGACTATAAAGTAAACCAGAAGTTAGACCATTTGATACATAGTAGATAAATCAAATAATCTTTCTTTGCATTTTCTTACTACATATTTATCTTCATATTGTGACAATATGAAGCAGTAAAACAGTTCATAACATGATAAATAAAATAACCGTTAAAAATCATTTAAAACATATATCATATCATAACATATCATATCATATCATATTATATCGATGAGTGTACTTATACTCCCACTTATCCCCTAGAGTTTGTTAAGTGTTACTTTACTTAACTACAAAGTTGCTACAATTTATCATTCTTATAGTTTCGAAGTACTAAGCGTATAACCCTACTTAACCGTTCGGTTGCTATACATTTATCTTTCTTATAGCAATGAGGTGTTAGGCACATAATCCCCACCTAATCGCTGGACTTTTTATGTATTCATGTACAATAATATTTTTTTTTTAATATATATTATTTTTTTAAAATCACCTTTTTCTTTCAAATCTCAACCTCTTTTCATAAAACACTTCCTTTGAAAATATAATTTCATGTAAAATGTTTCAACATATATTTAACATATATTGTGGCATGTGAGGTGGAAGGTAGAGACTAACAGCGGTGCGTGGCGGCATGTGTGGCAGCGAATAAACTCTAAATTTTTGACATGTACAAAAACAATTACAATGAAGCGTTTGGTGCACTGCTATCGCAGAGAAAAAAAAAAAAAGCTCAAATGGAAGAAAATAAAATTGCACAGACGGATAATGGAGACTTAAAAAAGAAAAAAGAAAAAAGAAAAGAAAAGAAAGAGACTAAAAAATCGGTGGGGTGATACAATCGTAGCGTGTTTAGCTTGTAGGAAAGTGCATGAGAACAGTTGTAGCTTGTTTAGCTGTCAGTCAAACTACGTAACCGACGGCTAATTTTGCTGCCACGCAATCAATCATCGCCACCGAGAGGCGAGAGCCAAAGCCAATCGATATTACTACATGGTCAATGTGTAATAAACACTCATTACTGCTGCTTTTTAGTGGTCTCCATCGCCGATCCTCTCTCTCTCTCTCACACTTTGCCTTCTTTCAACCCAAAATCTCTGTTTTTCGTAACCCAGAAATCCTAATCCAAGTCTCGGCCATCAAACCCAGAAACTGAGCGTTGAACCCATTTTGTTTTCACATCCCCACATTTCTCACTTCTCCCCTAACATAATCCACGCATTCTTTTGCAAACTACCCCCACCATCCCTCTCTATCTACCCAACTACCACCCATGGGCCAAAGCTTCAGTGCGAGACGAAACTCGAAGCGGAAGCGGGAGCCAGAATCCGAAGACCAAAACGAGGCTTGCAAGGTTCTCGTCGTCCAAGACCCAAACAAAGACGGTACTGTTTTCGCCACACTCACTTATCAAATATAAATGGTTATTTGTGTGTTATGCCTGGATTAGCCCGGCAAAGGTAACTTAAAGAGTTAATTTTTTTTTTTAAAAAAATTTAATGTGCGCGTGTGAATGGGTTTAATGGCAATTTGATGGAGTAATTTATATGGCATAGCGGTGTGATGGCGCAATCGCTCATTGCCCTAAGCTAGCTGTTGACCTTTCCAGTGAAAGATATAGATGCTCCCACAAAGTTTAGCAGAGAACTCCGGTGAAAGCCAAATATACACTGGAGTCTTCTTCATCCTCAAATTCTCATGGAGAGAGAGAAACAGAGAGACTCATTTCAGAGACTGATAGAAAATTTTCATTTCACTTTCATTCCCACTTCCATTTCCTAACATCGATAAATTGAAAATGCATTTGGAATTATGTTTAACAAATCTTTCTCATTTTTCAATTTAGAAAAAAAAAAAAAGTGTAAGGAAAATCTTGATTGCACCCATTATACAGGCTCCACCCCTCCTGTTTCTCACAGGATTTGTCTCCTTTTGCAGTCCAATCAAACTCAACTGCAACCAGTACCTCCTTTTCTAGACCTCTTTGGAATTACGACGTTTTCTTGAGTTTCAAAGGTGAAGACACTCGCAAGAACTTCACCGATCACCTCTACTCTGCCTTGGTGCGAGTTGGAATTCATACCTTCCGAGATGACGATGAGCTTGGAAGAGGAAAGACCATCTCTACCGAACTACTTGATGTGATTCGTGGATCAAGGGTTTCCATTGTGGTTTTCTCCAAAGGCTATGCTTCTTCCTGGTGGTGCCTTGATGAACTTGTGGAGATTGTGCATTGTAAGAATACCATAGGTCACACTCTTCTTCCGATATTTTATCACTTGGACCCCTCGCATGTCCGAAAACAGATCGGGACTTTTGCGGAAGCATTTGCTAGGCATGAAGAGCGGTTTTTAAACGACATGGAGAGGGTGCAGAGATGGAGAGTAGCCCTTACTGAAGCTGCGAATTGTTCTGGCTGGGATCTCGAAAGCGTTGCAAATGGGTATTATGCTATGACTCCTGTACTTTTTCATGCATTTTTTTTTTGTCCTTTTCTTTTCTTTTTAAATTTTAGATAAAAATTGATGACAATGTGACATTAAGCTAAATGGATTGAAGAAACTTAGTGTTTGAGTTGAATCAGTTGATTTTTTTTTTCTTCTTCTGTTCCTTGCTTGCTCTATCAATATATCAAGATCAAGCCATCTAGAGACAAACCTCGATTGCTTTTTAGATAAAATATTGTGCACTTGTGAGGAATGCTATTGTAATCATACTTTGCGCAAAACAGTTAATGGCTTTTTCTACTAGAAGAAACAAAAATTGTTTCATGGCATGTCAATAGGAGAAGAAATTATATAGAAGTATACTTAAATGATAATTATCAATAAATTTGATAAAACCTAATTGTTTATCATGACGTATTAGTCTCAAATGACTGGGATGATAACATTTATTTGGTACCCTAATGAGTCATAATTTTCTTTCCTTGTGCTTACTTTGTTGTTCTATTTTCCATTTGAATCATAAAAATCAGGTATGAATCAAGATTCATCAAAGAGATTGTTGAAGAAGTTTTGTGTAAAGTGAATCCTGCTCGCTTGGATGTTGCCAAACACCCAATAGGAATAGAGTCTCATGTTCATCATATTAAAGATTTATTAAATCTTGGAATAAGTGATGTTCGCATTGTGGGCATTTACGGAATGGGTGGAGTAGGTAAAACAACCCTAGCAAAAGCAGTCTATAATGAAATATGTGTTGCATTTGAAGGAAGTAGTTTTCTTTCAAACCTTAAAGAAAGTTTAGAACAGCCCAATGGCTTAGTTCATTTACAAGAACAACTTCTCAATGATATCTTGAAAACGAATTTGAAGATTGGTAATGTTGATAGAGGAATTAGTATAATTGAGGAAGGAATTCATGGAAAAAAGGTTCTTGTTATTCTTGATGATGTGGATGACTTTGAAAACCTACACATGTTAGTCAAAAAGCAATGGTTTGGTCCAGAAAGTAGAATCATTGTAACAACTAGAAATGAACATTTGTTAAGTCAATTGGGAGCAGATGAAAAATATAAAGTAATAGAACTGAATCGTTGGGAGTCTCTTCGATTGTTCTGTTGGCATGCCTTCAAGATGACCCATCCAAAAGCAGATTACTCGAAGCTTTCAATTGAAGCAGTGGATTATGCTGGAGGACTTCCATTAGCTCTTGTGGTTTTGGGTTCTTTTCTTAAAGGAAGAAGCATTGTTGAATGGAAAAGTGAATTGAAAAAATTACAAAGAACTCCTCATGACAAGATTCAAAAAATACTTAGAATAAGTTTTGATTCCCTGGACAATTCTACAAAGGACATATTCCTTGATATTGCATGTTTCTTTGTAGATATGGACAAAGAATATGCTATCAAAGTACTCGATGATTGTACATTCTCTCCAGGAATGGGTATCTCTATTCTCATTCAGAGGTCACTTGTGACAATTGATTATGAAAATAAGTTGAAAATGCACAATTTGATTCAAGAAATGGGAAGGGAAATTGTTTGTGAAGAATCATCCAAATATCCAGGGAAACGCAGCAGGTTGTGGTTTCACGAGGATGTCTTAAATGTACTACACAAACATACGGTAAGAGGAATATGCATTTTTACTTTTTTAAAAAAATTTGGGGCATATGCATTTACAAATATAAACACGTGCATGTGCATATGTACATAATATACATGTTATATGTGATGTAGGCATGCATGTGATAATTTGAATAGTGTATCATCATAACTCATAAGTGATTGACTTAAATCCAAAACATCTCTAAATCAAGTCAGGTACTTTACAACATTAAAATAGTATGCAATCGCTTTTTAAGTAATTCTAATCATGTATAAATCAATTTCGTATTTTTTTTTTTTAAAAAAATATGGTGAGAATATGTAGGCTTACTATTGTTCAAAGTTATTATAGTTTTACCCAAGATGAAGATGTAAGTTGCTAATCCAACTATTTATTTTGACAGGGATCAGAAACAGTGAAGGGTCTCATCTTAAATCTCTCAGTACTTGAAGATGTACATTTGAAAACTGAAGCATTTGCAAATATGAAGAATTTGAGATTGCTCCAAATCAATTCTGTACATCTCCAAGGATCTTATGAACATCTCTCTAAAGAGCTAAAATGGCTTTGTTGGCATAAGTGTCCTCTGGAATTTCTACCACAAAATTTTTATCTACAGAACCTTGTTAGTCTTGACATGCAGCATAGTAATGTCAAACAAATTTGGAAGAAGAAGAAAGTATAACAAATCTTACGGTGTTTTTTTTTTTTTTTCACTATTAATGTTAAATATATACCTAACTAGAACTTTTTTATTCTTTATTTTGTTTCGCAGAGATTCGACAAGTTAAAGGTCCTTAATCTCAGCAACTCCAAATATCTCACCAAATCACCAGACTTCTCACAAGTACCACAACTAGAGGTACTAATACTTGAAGGTTGCACAAGCTTGGTTCATGTTCATAAGTCCATTGGATATGCCAAAAGACTTGTTTCATTGAGTTTAAAGAATTGCATGAACCTCAAGAACCTTCCAAGAAACATTTTTAACTTAGAATCTCTTGAAACTCTTGACTTGTCTGGCTGCTCAGCACTTGAAAAATTACCGTCCTTTGGTCTTTTGAAGAATCTCAAAACAGTATCATTATATGGATGTAGTGGTCTCACTGAATGACCAAACTTCTTACAAGCCCCAAGCCCCACATCTAGAGAGTCTGGTACTTGAAGGTTATACAAGCTTAGTTGAGATTAATGAGTCCATTGGACATCTAAAAAGACTTATTTTGCTGGATTTACAAAGATGTGAGAACCTAAAGAATCTTCCAATCAACATTTCTAACGTAGAGTCTCTTAAAACTCTTAACTTGTCTAAGTGCTTTAATCTTAAAAAGTTACTAGAGCAATTGGGGAGTATGACGGCTTTAATGGAGTTATATGTGGAGAACACTACTGATAAGCAACTACCATCATCCTTAAGCCTTTTGAAGTATCTCGAAACCTTATCATACGTGGATCTGAATGTCTCATCGAATCACCGAAGTTTTTACAAACCTCGCGTCTAAAGTGGCTAATACTTGCAGGTTGTACAAGCTTGGTTGAGGTTCACTAGTCTATTGGACTTCTAAAAGGACTTGTTTTCTTAAATTTAGGTGGATGCAAGAAGCTTAGGAATCTTTCAAGTAGCATTTCTAACTTAGAACTTCTTGACACTCTTTTGTTTTCTGACCGCTTAGAACTTGACAAGTTACCGAAGCAATTGGGGAATATGAAGGTTTTAAGAGTCTTGCACGTAAACAAAACTGCTATTGAGCAACAACCATCCTCCCTGGGTCTTTTGAGGAATCCCGTAATTTATTCATTGTCTGGATGCGGAGGACCGTCCTCATTGTGGATATCACCCAAAAGCTCCAACCACATAAGTTTGTTACCTGCCATTTCTGAATTATGTTCTCTGAAACGCGTGAGACAGCTAGATCTCAGTGGGTGTAATTTGTTTGAAGATGATTTTCCCATCGAATTTGGATGCTTATCTTCACTCCATTCATTGGTTTTATCAAGAAACAATTTTCGTAACCTACCTAATTGCATCAGCTGCCTTCCTTTATTTGTTTGAGTTGTCTTTGGATGAGTGTATTAGTCTTCAATCAATCTCTCTTCCCATAAGTGTACAGACTTTGCATGCAAGTGGCTGCACATCATTGAAAAGAATCTTAATTTTGACGAAGGAGAGTCCAGGATATTTTTACCTTAATGATTGCCACAAACTGGTTGAGATTCAAAGTTTGAAGAGTTTGAGATCTAGATCAGCTGTTTTCATGAGAAGATGCAACAATCTAGCATATGATTTTAGGAGGAGTGTTCTTCAAGTTCTCCCTCCGTCCCTCCGTCCCTCTCTCTCTCTCTCATTTTATGACACAAACACCTTTTTGAAATGAAATAGATGATGTGCAAGATTGAGTGGGATGTTCGTTTCGGATATGGCTGTTACCTTTTGCCTCTCCGGAAGTGAGATTCCAAATTGGATTAGCCATCAGACAATCGGTTCTTTAATATCCTTTCGTGTACCTTTGTTTTTTGATGGTAAAATCGGCAGGCTACTTATTTGCATTGTTTATGCAACGAACAAGGAAGCACCCAGAGATTTAGATCGAAAGGGGAGGTTCCACTGGACATTTTGTAATAAAACTAGATACCCCGGAAGTTACTTTGGGATGGAGTCCAAAGTCCACTTTTTTGATAGCTTAGAAGATCATATATTTGTAGAGGTGATAAGATTTCCTTGGATTAATGGACGTGAGATGAAAAGTGGAGACGAAATAGAGCTGTTGGTCAGGGTATTGCTGAATGGAGAGAAGAAGTTTGGAATACAAGTGGATAAGTGTGAAATACAAGTGAAGAAGTGCGGAGTTCATGTGCTAGTTGACGAGCCAAATGTTAGTCTTATAGATGAAGATGAAAGTGCGCTCCTATACATCTGATTTTGATATTTCTACTACAGATGATGAGCTCTGACCCATGATTAGCTAATCGAGAGCACAAATCCCCCGAAATATAGGGTTCAGGTAGAGATATCCTTTGATGCTTTTTTTTTTTTTTTAATCAGAGTATTTTTTTTTTTCAAAGCTAATTATGGGAATTGTATTTATTAATAAATAATGTTCACGTTACTCATGAAACGGATAATGTTCGCATGGTCTATCAGACTCTTATCTTGTTTTGCTTACATTGTGGGAGAATTGATTTACAAAATTTTGTATTTAGAAAATCAAATCAATGTTGTATTTTCTTGAACCCTTTATTTTTTATTTTTTGAAAGCTTGAATATTGAGGTTATTTTCTGCCCCTCATTTATATATGTATATATAGGAATATGAGTAATTATTTCTGTCATAAACATTTCATATTTTGTCTCTTCAAATTCATACATAAAATCTCAAATTTGAGCAAGTTGTGCCAAGTAAAAACTTATTTGTAGAAAATTCTTGATATGTCTTAGAAACTCATATGATGGCAAAACGCAATTAATTTCGTGATCAATTTATTTATTTATTTTTTTGAGTATCAAACTTAATCTTCAATTGTTAGAACCATGAAGGGATATAATAATCTGTATAATTTTTCCTTTCATTTCTTTTTTTGGGCCGATGAAATCTAATGCAGCTTAGTTTTGCCATGGTGCTACTTAGTACTTACTATGTTGGACTTTTTCCTGTTCGGTTTCCAGGTTAGAAGCTGTATGTAAATAAATTTTTTAAAAAAGGCACAGACACGCACCTTAGAGCATTAATCTCCTTCTTTAAACTGTTAGACATGATATAATTTTGCTTACATCTTTTTGCATTAGTTATTTTTTTACTAGTTTTGTTTAATTCTTGTGTAATTTTAGTACCCATGGTTTGCAGTTTTGTCAAAAAGCTACATGGATTTAAAACAACGACAAATTTACTACCTTTCAGTGATCAAGAAAAACTTACCTCTGCCTCAAGCAGATGGTACAGTTGCAGGAATTCTTCGAATATGTAACTGAATAAGCACAGTAATCTCATTAAAAAAATTGTTTTGTAAAACTTAATTTTTATATTTTGGGAATTAGTTAACTTAGAACATAGCAAAAAATATTTAGATCTTTTTGATTGGTTTAACTCTGTCCCTCTGGGATATTTCTACCCGTCTAACTGCTTCACTTGAATATTCAGGTATCCATAAGAAGCTCATGGAAGGCATTCTGCAGGGAGACTAGACTAGATGGTTTGAGAAGCAAGTCTGTCAGTTCCAATGGACATGGAGGAAGTGTATGCATCAAGTGTTTTAGGATCAAATTTGATGTCTCCAAGCAATCACCTGTTTTCTGGACCAACTCCAACTGTTAGAAAGCTCTTTCAGGATCTTCTCCTCTTGGTGGCGCTGGTAATAGAGAATTCTTAAATTTATTCATGGAGTAATACAAAAACCAGTGAATATATAGTTTTCTGCACACAATTTACTTTTTAAATATATGGCGACATAACTCTGGTTAAAGGATGCAGTGTTGAGGATTGGCTAGTCCAAATTTGATTCAATTGGATGATTTAAGTCCAAATTTGATTCAATTGGTGTAAGAGTTCTCTGTAAATTTTGGGTTCGGTTATCCAACTTAACTGCATTTTGTCTATTAGTCAAGAGTTAGAGTTTAAACCGCTCAAGTTGGAGTAAGATCTCGTCCATGCCTGCTGTTAAAATGTGATGTGTGGGGTGCAATGCTTCTTTTTAGAGTACGTTCACAGTAAAAATTTCCTGGACTTCCCTTTTTGTGTTTTATCAATTACCTCGTGTTTTTCTTCTTTTTGTAACTTCACTAAGCTCTCTCTCTCTCTCTGTGCATAAGAATCTTTGGTGTCTGTAGCTTCTCCATAAGTTGTACATGACAAGATCTGAATTTATGTAAAACCCAAGACTCAAAACCTTGGGATAAACTAATTTTCCTTGCCGTCATAATCAACTTCATCACTGCCAATACTTTCCCTCTTTCTGTTGATGATCTCAACTCATGATACCTTTCTGTTGTGAGTATCAACAGATATTTCTTCCCACGTGCATTTTCCAACGCAAATATGTTCCGACAAATGTCGTACTCTTCGTCTAAGTCCATGTTGTAAGCTGAGTTGCTGTTCTGTAATGAAATCCTTGGTTGAAGATTTTTCAAAGATGTTTGACCTGACCCTCTCTCTCAAATCATTTTGATAAAGTCTGTCTCTCAATTAATCATATTAGACAGATGCTCCAAATGAAATTATAACTTTTCACAGTATAATAATACTAATTATTATTTTCAGTCATCTTAGCTTGACAACTCTCAGGTTGCTTCTCTGGCCAGTCATCTCCTCCTTTGGTATTTTGGTTAGTCCTAGTTGCTTTGCTGAGCAGTACTATAGCTCCACCAATGCATAAATAAATTAATAAAAAAAAAAAATTAATCTGATTCCATTTCATCTTTGAATAGTGAAAATGGATAATGAAAAAAACTACTTTAAATGGAATAAGAAAAGTTTGATAGCTAAAATAAAGAGTGAGATGTACGTGCTTTAAAAAAGTGAATAATTAAAATAATTTTTTTTTTTTTTTAAAAAAAAGATAAAGAAAGTGACTTTTTACCTAAAATTTACTAAGCGAAATGTAAATGCTGTAGGTATGAGAAAGTTGGTGAAATCAAAGCAATAAGTCGGACAAAAGTTATTCTCTAACTTGGAGAAGGAAAGAGCAAATTAAAGGTGAGCCTCATGGCTCATGAGGCTCATGGGGGTGAAAAATCAGCAGCGTCAACAAGAAGCAATAACAAAGGAAGATGGGTATTAAAGCTGGATGGAGGACTGTACGACTCTATCTCAGGGCTGTTTTCACAGTGCTACTTGCCCATGCATCCCTTCCAGCTGTGTGCAACAGCGAAGATTAGAAGGCCCTTTCGTCACTCATCTAGAAAAGAATGTTTTGTTTCATTCAGGATTTATTTTATTGCATGCATAATCCAGTAAAATTGGACGTCTTAAAAATTGTTTGGCTGTGTTTTTAAATGAGTAAAGTTAGGACCATTGTTTTATCTTCCTTTAATCTTTCAAAAATTGATGTGGCTTTTAAAATTACAATTTGATCAAAATTTAATAATAATTCATTTCAAATCTAATGGTGGTAGTTGTGCATCCTTTACGAATTCGATGAGTAGAGTCCTTAACATATTAGATGAACTTGCCCCCAACTTGAATGACTAGAGGTAATTGCGAGCTTTTGAACTATTTAGGGTTGAGACCATCCGCGACGGTTTCATCGCAATGCCTACATCAAAGATGAAGGCCTAGCTTGCATCGTTGTAGGATAGCTGTTGAAAGGGTTATTGGTATAAGGGTTGGCTTTTGTTGGAAGTCCCACATTGGTAAGGAAACTAGTCCATGTGCTCTTTATAAGGTTGTAACATCTCTCACTCCTCAAGGCGTCTTTTGGAGTTGAGTTAGACCCACCTTTTACATATTATGTGAATTCTAATATGATATCAGAGTCAGGTTTCTAGTTTATGTGGCTCCACCATCACTCGTTTTCACGTGTTGGCTTGAATTTCCTCTCGCCACATGTGAGGGGGCGTGTTTAAAATCCCACATTGCTAAGAAAACTAGTCTATGTGCTCTTTATAAGGTTGTGACATTCCTCACTCGTCAATGTGTCTTTTGAAGTTGAGTTGGGTCTACCTTTCACATATTGTGTAAATTCTAATGGCTTTTTCGTGTGGGTAATACGTCTGCTTTGACTTTATACTTCTTTATCTTACATGTGTATTTATTTTTCAAGGGATGATGTGATGCCGTGTGGCATTGGGTATGTTTTTCTTTTTCAAGTATGCAGGGCTGGTTCAATATATAAACGAATCCTCTCAATTTCAAAGGAAATTGAGAGCAGCCGGTCAGTTGTAATTCAGTGGCATTTTCATAGCAACAACTTAATTACTTGACCAAGTAACATGCAATTTTGATAAAAGCAACTTGCTTAAGTAGTCACTCTTTAATTAAAAAAAAAAAAAACCTGAAGTGAATGAAAGAAATCTATTCTCTTGACTGTATTGGGTGGCCCCGATAGAGTCACGAGATTAATAAGAAGCCGGTAGGTTAAGTTTGGACCACAGAACATGGACATAGAGGACTTTGGCGCAACGTAGAAGACTTTACATTAATCGGTCAAGACAAATCAAATCAAAATATCTACTTCACATTAATCGATCAAGACATTGCTGCGCATGGAATATCTCCAATATCGACCAAACCTATTTCTACACCATGGGTTACGGCATTCTTAAGGATCTCCATCTACGATCCTCTCGATCTCTCACTTTCCCTCCTCTCCCCACCCCAAAATCTCTCATTTTCGTGAAACTGAGCGTAAACCCATTTTGTTGACATCCACACATTTCTCACTTCTCGCTATTATATTACCCCCAAACCACCTCCGCCATCCCTTCTCTTATCTACCACCTCTACCAACCATGACCAAATCATGAGTGTGATACGAAGCTCGAAAAGGAAGCGGGAGCCAGAATCCAAAGACGAAAACGAGCCTTGCAGGTTTTTGTTCGGGAAATACACAAACACGGAGGTACTGTTTTTCGCCGCACTCAGAGATCAAATAGAAATGGTTAGGTGTATGCATATATGTATTTGTGTGTTATGGCTCGATTAGGCCGCAAAAGGTAACTTTAAGAGTTAAATGACTTGTGCTGGACAAGATTGAGTGTCAAATATTTTCTAATGCGTTTACTATATTTTTAATTTTATGTGGCGCGTGTCAGCGGTGTGAGCGGGTATAATGGCAATTTGATTGAGTAAATTATATGGCATACTGGAGTCTGTCTTCACCCTCAAATCTCAGAGAGAGAGAGAACGCAGAGTGAGAGACCCATTTTGAGACACTGATAGAAAACTTCCATTTCACTTTCATTTCCACTTCAATTTGCCATCTAATGGTGCTTATTTCCGATCCAGGCCATAGTTGAAGTTAAAGCTTTATTTTGTTTTTTATAATAAAAAAAAAAGAAGGTAAGTTGAAAAAGACTGAAGAGCAGTACATGTACATGATGCAGAAGAAGCAGCTGAGGCCCCAAAAGAAGCAGCTTGGGCGGCAAAAGAAGCCAATAGGAAAGCTTGGGTTGAGGTGATCATAGCCAGATGTGAAGTAGCCTCAGTGAGTTTAATTTATCACGTAATTCTCATCTATAAATTTTTTATGAGCTCAACAATCACATGATTCTAATTTACTCAAAAGTTTTGCTATATATAGTTGAACGATGGGTGCCAATGGTCTTGGAGCCAGATTATTGTTAATGATGGTCTGTTTTGCGAATACTATTATAGATACAAAACGGCTCCAGATAGGAAAGAGGTACAATAAAATGCCAAAACTGAATTTGAATATGGTTATATATGGTATTTCACTTTGCTTCTCTTGGGTTTAATTTATCACGTAATAATTCTCATATATAAATTTGTTATGAGCTCAACAATCACATGATTCTAATTTAATCAAACGTTTTGCGATAGTTGAACGATGGGTTGCAACGGTCTCTCAACGGGGCACGAAATCCTTTTCTACGATACCATTATCAATGCACATCGACTCCAGATTGCCCAGTTTGGAAAGAGGTACAATAAAATGCCAAAACTGAATTTGAATGGTGTTATAGTATTTCACTAATTTTCTTCTCTTGGGTTTTCATTCGTTCCTTGTATTAAATTTTCATACATGCTCTTTATTCTTTTGCGAGTAGGTGCAGAGATGCTTAGATGACCCGACTATACTCGTAACAAAGTATCATGGTACACATAACCATCCACTTCCTGTCGATGGAATTACTGCGATGGCTTCCACGGCTCTTTCAGATGGAACCTCCAGTGTCACCCAAGCATACTGTCCTTACTATGCTTGTTATCTGATTAACCTGTGTTCTCATCCACCAATCATTAGAAGCATAAACCCTGACGACCCTTCCAAAGGAATTGTTGTTGACCTTACAAGCAACTCTGACGATCCCCCTCAATTCCCAGTGCGCGACGAAGACCAAAACCAGGCTCCCAAGATTCTCGTCGGCGAAGACTCAAAGAAAGACAGTACTGTATTCGCCGCACTCGCAGGTAAAATACAAATGGTTAGGTGTATGCATATGAATTTGTGTGTTGTGGCTAGACTAAGGCCTTGTTTGGTTTGCGGAATGAGTATTCCATTAAGAAAATGAATAGTTATTCCTAGGAATGGAGGTGGGTGGAATGAAATAGTTATTCCTATTCTTTGGTTTGGTGACAACATATATGCTTTAATAAGAATTGAACTAAAATTACCAAAAAACCCCACTTATTTATATATTTTTTTAACTCAAATTTTTTTTTTTTTTTTTTTTTTTTTTTTAAAAGGAAAACATTGAGTCGTGGGTGGCCGGACACCCATTGCTGTGGAACGCGGGGGGTCGCACCACCCGGCGAATTTGGGGGTGGCCTGCACCCCCGATTGCATAGGGAGTGGCCGTGGCCAACCCCGACGGCGTCTGGGGGTGCGCGACCACCCCTGGGAGCTCGAGGGTGTGCAGGCACCCCGATTGCATAGGGGGTGCCGGCCCACCGATACTCATCGGGGGGGCAAGGCCACCCCAAATTCGTCGGTGTGTGGGGGTCGCCGGGGGTGGTGCGACCACCCCCGCGTTCCACAGTGGTGGCGACCACCCCTTGGGGTGGCCGGCCACCCACGACTCAATGTTTTGGATTTTAATTTTTTTTTTTTTTGAATTTAAGAAGAAAATAATTTTTTTTTTTAATTTTGAATAAATGTTGTCAATTCCGTAAGGAATAGCTATTCCTCTCATTTTTTAAAGGAATAGCTATTCCTCTTCGTAAGGAAATAGGTATTCCAACGGAATACTTATTCCTTGGAATAAGCCCTTACCAAATAAAAGAATGACTATTCTATAGGAATAGTCATTCCATTCCAGGGGTCTATTCCGCAAATCAAACGGGACCTAAGAGTTAAATCATAAATGACTTGTGCTCAACCCGGAAAAGATTCTTTTTTCTTTTTTTAATTTCTTTTTTAATGTGCGCATTTGAGCAGGTATAATGGCAATTTGATTTAGTAATTTATTTGGCATACTGGTGTAATCTAGATGCTCCCACAAAATTTAGGAGAGAACTCTAGTGAAAGCCAAATATTCTGGGTCATCTTCATCCTCAAATTCTCAAGGAGAGAGAATGAAACAGGGAGACCCATTTGAGAGACTGATAGAAATCTTTCATTTCACTTTCATTTCCACTTCCTTTTCTACTCTGGCTTGATTCCCAGCCAGTGGAAGTGAAAGTTTGTTTTTTTTTTTTTAAAAAAATCTAAGTTGAAAAGAAACAGAATGAATGATCCGTAAAAAGAATTGGCATGTAGAATTATGTTTAACAAATCTTTCATTTTTCAATTTAAAGGAAAAAAAATAAAAAAAAAGGAAAATCTTGAATGCACCAAGAAAACAGGCTCTACCCGTCTTGTTTCTCACAGGATTTGTCTCCTTTTGCAGTCCAATCAAATTGATTGCGTAAGAGCATTCTCATCTGGTTTCCTATATTTATTTCATATTTTGAGGATAAAGTTTCCCTAATTTAAGTATCTAATTTTTCTAATTACCCACATCCAGCTCCATAAACTAGATATATACTTTCATTTTTATATTTAAATATAATATTCCAAGAAAAGGGGAAGAGAAAGAAAATTGGTAAAAACAAAAAGTTGGAGAAAGAAATTAATATTTTATTAGTTTAAAGAGGAGTAAGGAGTGAAATGGCTCCCTACTAGGAACCATTTCATACACCCTATTTTTTTTTTTTCAAAGGAAGGAGCCGGATGGAAGCAATAAAATGTTCTAAAATGAATTTTTGCTTTTTAAAGTAGAGAAATTCTTACTTTAAAGAGTCGGATGAAAATGCTCTAATTTGTATGGCATAGTAGAATCATGACGCAATCACTCATCACCCTAAGCTTGCTGTTTACTTTCCCAGTGAAATTAAATGCTCCCATTCTCTTTTCCTGTTTTCCTTATTTGAATTTAAAAAAAAAAAAAGACAAAATATTTGTTAAACCGGACGTGAATACTCCAAAGAAAGAAACATAAATACTCATTTGAAAGACAAGTATAAAAATTTCATTCTCACTTTCATTTTCACTTCTACTTCCACTTCCGCTATGGCTTGGTTCCCTGCCATTGTGAAAGTGAAAGCTATTTTTTAAAAAAAATGTATGTTGAAAAAGAAACATTTTGAATGGTCTATTAAAAATGTACTTCTACTATGAATTATGTTTAACAAATCTTTCTCATTTAAAAAAAAAAAAAAAGGAAGAAAAAAGTAACTTGACTGCACCCATTATAAAGGTTGTACCCCTCTTGTTTCTCACATGATTTTTCTCCTTTTGCAGTNAACCATTTCATACACCCTAATTTTTTTTTTCAAAGGAAGGAGCCGGATGGAAGCAATAAAATGTTCTAAAATGAATTTTTGCTTTTTAAAGTAGAGAAATTCTTACTTTAAAGAGTCGGATGAAAATGCTCTAATTTGTATGGCATAGTAGAATCATGATGCAATCACTAATCACCCTAAGCTTGCTGTTTACTTTCCCAGTGAAATTAAATGCTCCCATTCTCTTTTCCTGTTTTCCTTATTTGAATTTCAAAAAAAAAAATGACAAAATATTTGTTAAACCGGACGTGAATACTCCAAAGAAAGAAACATAAATACTCATTTGAAAGACAAGTATAAAAATTTCATTCTCACTTTCATTTTCACTTCTACTTCCACTTCCGCTATGGCTTGGTTCCCTGCCATTGTGAAAGTGAAAGCTATTTTTTAAAAAAAATGTATGTTGAAAAAGAAACATTTTGAATGGTCTATAAAAAATGTACTTCTACTATGAATTATGTTTAACAAATCTTTCTCATTTAAAAAAAAAAAAAGAAGAAAAAAATCTTGACTGCACCCATTATAAAGGTTGTACCCCTCTTGTTTCTCACATGATTTTTCTCCTTTTGCAGTCCAATCAAACTCAAACACAATAAGTACCTCCTTTTTCGGACCTCATTACAATTACGATGTCTTCTTGAGTTTTAGAGGTGAAGACACCCGCAAGAACTTCATCGATCACCTCTACTCCGCCTTGGTGCAACTCGGAATTCATACCTTCCTAGATGAAGAGGACCTTCGAAGAGGAAAGACCATCTCCACCAAACTATTCAATGCAATTTGTGGATCGAAGATTTTCATTGTAGTTTTCTCTAAAGGCTATGCTTCTTCTAGGTGGTGCCTTGATGAGCTCGTGGAGATCATGCACCGTAAGAATACCAAAGGCCACACTTTTTTTCCCATATTTTATCACGTGGACCCCACAGATGTTCGAAACCAGACCAAAACTTTTGCGGAAGCCTTTGCTATGCATGAAGACCGGTTTCAAACTGATATAGAGAGAGTGCAGAGGTGGAGGAAAGCTCTTGCTGAAGCTGCAAATTGTTCTGGCTGGGACCTCAAAAACCTTGCAAATGGGTATTATGCTAGAAACTCTTGTACTTTTCATGCATTTCTAATATTTTTATTTTTTGTCCTTTTCTTTTCTTTTCTTTTAAATTTTAGACAAAAATTGATTAAAAAAAAAAGTAACATTAAGCTAAATGGATTGAAGAAAATTAGAGTTGAGTTGAATCAGTTGATGGTTTTCTATTCTGTGCCCACTCTATTAGTATATCAAGATTCGGCCATCTAGAGACAAACCTTTTTTTCTAGAATTATCAAGTCTAGGATTGCTTTTTAGATAAAATATCGTACACTTGAGAGGAATGATATTGTAACCATACTTTCGCAAAAAAATTAATGGCTTTTTCTACTAGAGGAAACAAAAAAAAATTGTTTCATGGCATGTCAATATGAGAAGAAATTATATATAAATATATTTAAATGATAATTATCAATAAATTTGATAAAACCTAATTGTTTGTCATGACGTATTACTCTCATTTATTTTCTACGGGGATAATGACATCCTTATGGTGCTGATGAGTCACAATTCTATTTATTTATTTATTTTACCTTGTGATTATTTTATTGCTCTCAGGTATGAATCAAGATTTATTAAAGAGATTGTTCAAGAAGTTTTGTTTCAAGTCAACCCCTCTCGCTTGGATGTCGCCAAACACCCAATAGGGATAGAGTCTCGTGTTCATGATATTAAAGATTTATTAAATCTTGGAACAAGAGATGTTCGCATTGTGGGCATTTATGGAATGGGTGGAATAGGCAAAACAACCCTAGCAAAAGCTGTCTATAATGATATATATGCTGCATTTGAAGGGAGTAGTTTTCTTTCAAGCCTTAGAGAAAATTCAGAAAAGTCTGATGGCTTAGTTCAATTACAAGAACAACTTCTTCGTGAAATCTTGAAAATGAATTTGAAGATTGATAATGTTGATAGAGGAATCAGTATAATTAAGGAAAGAATTCATGGAATAAAGGTTCTTGTTATTCTTGATGATGTGGATGACTTTGAAAACCTATGCAAGTTAGTCGAAAAGCAATGGTATGGTCCAGGAAGTAGAATCATTGTAACAACTAGAGTTGAAGGTTTGCTAAGTCAATTGGAAGTAGATGAAAAATATAAAGTAGAAGAATTGAATCCTTGGGAGTCTCTTCGACTATTCAATTGGCATGCCTTCAAGATGGCCAATCCAAAACAAGGTTACAAAAAGATTTCGATTGATGCATTGGCTTATGCTGGAGGAATTCCATTAGCTCTTGTGGTTTTGGGTTCTTTTCTTAAAGGAAAAAGCATTGCTCAATGTGAAGACGAATTCAAAAAATTACGAAAATACCCCCATGACAAGATTCAAAATATACTTAAAATAAGTTTTGATTTACTGGACGATCATACACAAAAGATATTCCTTGATATTGCATGTTTCTTTGTTGGAATGGATAAAGATAGTGATTACGTCATCCAAATACTTGATGGTTGTGATTTCTTTCCTGTTCGTGGTATCAAGCTTCTCACTGAAAGATCCCTAGTGACAATTGATCACGAAAATAAGTTCAGAATGCATGGTCTTATTCGAGATATGGGAAGAGAGATTGTTTATAAAGAGTCACCCACTTTGCCAGGAGAACGTAGTAGGTTGTGGTTTTGCAAGGATGTCTCAAATGTATTACGCAAACATATGGTAAGAGGCATATGCATTTATATATATATATATATTCACATACACAAGCACATAATATATGTCTTATGTAGGTATATATGAACATTCTGCCTTCTTGCCAATCATGCATCATAGTTATAATTGAATGATTTTAAATCCAAATCTTCTCTATATCAAGTCAACAATTGATACTTAAAAATATTTAAAAGGTATGCAACATTTCAAATAATTCTAATAATTTCTGAATCCATGTAGTGTTTTTTATCAAAAAAAAAAAAAATTATGATGAGGTTATATAAGCCTATTCTAGCTCAAATTTGTTCTAGCTTTACACAAGATAAGGATGTGCATTTCTAATCCAACTGTCTATTTTGCCAAGGAACGAAAACAGTTGAGGGTCTCATCTTAAATGTATGCAACGTTTCAAATAATTCTAATAATTTCTGAATCAATGTAGGTTTTTTTTTTTTTAAAAAAAAAATTATGATTAGGGTATATAAGCATATTCTAGTTCAAATTTGTTTTAGCTTTACACAAGATAAGGATGTGCATTCTTAATCCAACTGTCTATTTTGCCAGGGAACGAAAACAGTTGAGGGTCTCATCTTAAAAGTATATGAAGATGTACACTTGATCGAAACTATAGCATTTACAAATATGAAGAATTTGAGATTACTCCAAATCAATGGTGTACATCTCACAGGATCTTGTGAACATTTCTCTGAAGAGCTAAGATGGCTTTGTTGGCATGAGTGCCCTCTAGACTTTCTTCCACATAATTTCCATATGGGGAACCTTGTTATTCTTGACATGCAGCATAGTAATCTCAAAGAAGTTTGGAAGAAGAACAAAGTATAACAAATCTTACAAAGCTTTTTTTGTTTTTCTCTCTCTATTATTGTTAAATGTGTAACTAACAAGAATTTTTCCTTTATTTATTTATTGTCTTTTTTTTTTCTTTTCACAGATACTCAATAAGTTGAAGGTCCTTAATCTCAGCAATTCCAAATATCTCACCAAATTACCAGACTTCTCTCAAATGCAAAAACTGAAGAAATTGATACTTGAAAGTTGCGTTAGCTTGGTTGAGATTCACAAGTCCATTGGATGTTTGAAAGAACTTGTTTTGCTGAATTTAAAAGGATGTAGGAGTCTTAGGAATATTCCAAACAGCATTTCTAACTTAGAATCTCTCAAAACTCTTGATTTGTCTGACTGCTTAAAAGTTGACAAGTTACCGGAGCAAATAGGGAGAATGATGGCTTTAACAGATCTACTTGCAAATGGAACTGCTATTAAGCAACTACCATCCTCCTTTGGTCTTTTGAAGAATCTTGAAACTGTATTATTATCCGGATGTAAAGAACAATCCTCAAAATTTTGGTTGTCACTTCTCTCATCATGGATGTCACCAAAGAGTTTGAAACCAGTGAGTTTTCTTCCAGCTTCCGTTTCCAAATTACATGCTTTGAAAAAATTATCTCTCGCAGGACGCAATTTGTCTGAAGATGTGTTTCCTGTTGATTTTGGAAGTTTACCTTCACTTGAGTTTTTGGATTTATCAAGAAACAATTTTCGTAATCTACCTGATAGCATCGGTCGCCTTCCTAAATTGTACAATTTGGATTTGCACAAGTGTATGGCTCTTCAATCAATTTCAGGACCTTTTGCAAGTGTAAGTTACTTACTTACAAGTGATTGTACATCAATGGAAAGACTCTCAATTTCGCCGTACCATAAAAGAGGACTATTTGTTGACCTTCGTAATTGCCACAAATTGACTGAGATTCGAGGCTTGGAGAATTGGGAATTTGCTTCCTATCACAATCTAGCATATGATATTAGGAGTCAGCTCCAGGTTCCTCTCTCTCTCTCTCTCTCTCTCTCTCTCTCTCTCTCTTTCTCTCTTATTTTATGATCTGAACATATTTTTTTGAACAGTACTGTCCGTCAACCACGGGCGATGATAAATCTGGTGTCATTTGCCTCCCTGGTAGTGAGGTTCCAAATTGTTTCAGCAATCAGACAATTGAGTCTTCAATATCCTTCCGTGTACCTTCAATTTCAAAGGGTCAATTCATTCGGGTTCTTGTTTGTGCTATTTATGCTCATAATGCTCGTTATCCAGTCGATGAAGAAGAACTTGATTGGGTTGAGGCTGATCTTCCTCCTAGCGTGAGAATCCTAAATAAAACTAGAGGCAACTTCCACGTGTCTGTGACAACATACTTTTCCGGTCCTATATTCGAGGGTAAGCATTCCTTTCCCTGTCCAAAAAAAGATCATTTCTTTCTATACCTGACGCCACTCATAAGAAATAAATACAAGCTGGAAGGTGGACGCATATTTAATGAATTGGTGATGGATAGTGGAGATGAAATTGAGGTGTACATCGATTTTTGGTATGGTAGTGAAGTGAAGAAGTGTGGAGTTCATGTAGTAGTTGATGAACCATGTAGTAATTTGCATGATGCAGAAGTCATGTAGTAATTTGTTTTTATTGGCCGGTTCTTTAGTATCTATTATAGTCTAGTAGGAGTCTATGTCAATAAAGAGTATATCTCGGAGTTTATCTCCACCTCTCTATCATATGCTCTGCCTTGTTTTGCATTTTATGGAAGTAGATTTAACAAACTATAAACGGTGTCAACAGAGGCTTGTGTTAGACTGTAATAGCAGACTGTGATAGCAATAGTAGATGGAAAAGCAACCTAGAAGACACATAATAGATGTGTTATGTTGATATGCGTTAAAGTTGTCTTTTTGCCTCGTATGCATCGCAATTTAATTCTTTTAATTTTTTTTTTCAAATTTATACGAATATTTTTGTAAATATTTTAAGGTCATTTTTATCTTTTTGTTGGTCTTGGAGGGAATATTGACATTTTTTGGTAGTTTATGAGAGACATTAACACAATTGATAGTTTGGGAGTACATTGATAATAGAGTGGTAATTTGACGGGAGATATATATATTTATTTTTCCCTAAATAAAAATAATGGAAAAAAATCATTAAGTTCAAATTGTTGATTTATGCTGTCAACTAGTCGTCATAAAACTAACATTAAACAACCAAAGTAGTCAAAAAATACTACTTGTCACACATTAATTAGCCGCCCTAACTTTATTTTTTGAGTAATTATATATGTCAACTCTCATTGTTCTTGTGTCAATCAAAATTGATGTGGTTTTTAAAATCACCGTTGGATTTATGATAAATTGTTATTGACTTTTGATCCAATTATGATTTTAAAGCCACATCAATTTTGGTGAAAACAAGATAGACATGGAGATAACATGAATCATTACTCTTATTTTATATATTAAATTTTGCTTCTTTTTCAATCACTACAATGATTGATTGTAGTGATATATATATATATATACCGGCATTTCAAAACGCCTCTAATGAGGAGAAAAACGCCTAGAATTTTTTCCTTGGCCTTTTCTTTGCGTCTAGAAAAGCAGTATTTGGAAAATTAATTTTATAAGCCTCAGAAGGACCGGCGATAATATTTTTTGTAATACAAAAACAATTTGATATCTTTTCTTTGTTTCAATGTTCCCTAATAAAATCCATCTACCTATGATCCGTTTATTAGTATGAAAAAGGAAAAAAAAAAAAAAAGAGAGATTTCCCCAGTATAGGTGGGGTGGATTGTTGAATCCCTTTGGTTTGCGGAATAGGTCCTGGAATGGAATGACTATTCCTATGGAATAGTCATTCCTTTATTTGGTAAGAGCCTATTTATAGGAATAGTTATTCCCATAGGAATACTTATTCCCTTACGAAGAGGAATATGTATTCCTTTTAAAAATGAGAGAAATACTTATTCCTTTCCTACATGAATAGAATTATTGCAGCATCTACTCATAAAAGCCCCTCACACTCCAACATCAATTTTTTTTTTTTTTTTTTAGTATTATGAAACCATTTGGTGATGTG
>FXXK01002184.1:8720-47955 GCA_900184695.1 Betula pendula
TTTTATCATTTCTTGTGTGCACTACATAACAAACATGTGAGGCTCTCAAACACAAATACAAGGTACGAGAGTGCAATTACCAACTTCTAATCTCTGACATGAAAGTGCTCCTGTTCATGAATGGTGATTATGAAATTTCTATATCATCATTTGCTTCACTTATGTGTAGTCTTATGTTGCACTTAAATTCGTAGCATTTGAGTATGAACTTACTTTCATCCTGTGTGTTAACAATGTGGGAGTACTTCTAATATAGATATTTGTGTTCTAAGAATATCTATTTACTGCTATGCAAGAAAGAGTGGTGTTCTCAATCTCACATCAATTGTATTTTGGTTCTGATGAAGGTCCAGGGCATTTAAAAGAAATAAAATATATTTGGGTGTCAAAACCCGATCTATTTTGCTTTTTTGGTGCTTTTGCAAGTACTTCATTCAAAGAATTGAAGTGCCAAAACTATATATATATACTTTAGATTGATTTTCGCATGAACGAGTCAATGCTCTTTGTAAACTTTTTTTTTTTTTGAATTTTTTTAAAAAAAATAAAATGGTGAAAAGCTTTGGGAAACATGACCACTTTATTGACTATTAGTGGCATTTTCCATCCTAAATCTGCTTTCTCTAACATTATGGTTAATTGTGTTTCACAATTATGTTGTACACGCAATGCAAAGGCATGTGCTTGGCTTAGTACACACAGATGCTTTGTAAACTTTTCTGTAGAGACAACAAAGACTAAAGGCAAAGAATTAAATGCTTTTTTGGAACTACATGGCCATTTGACAATCTCTCAATTAAACGAAGACGTCAACTACCAACACTAAATCTGCTAACGTCTTCCTTGAGTGTGCCAGATAAGTTGGCACTTTTTCATTACCTTTGATTATATTATGGCTTCTGCAATTAAAAGTTTTCAATAGTATGTCAGATTTTATTTGACCACAATCTCGAAGTTCGAGAGTTAATTTATTGTCTCTATGCTATTTCCTTAGTCTTGACGATTTAAAAAAAAAAACCAAATAAAAAAAAATTCTCTTTATTGCTACAAAACAAAGAGAAAGCTGATGTGTCTTCACATCAAATGTCATAAATGAGAAATGTGTGCAAGATTATATATACTTAGCTTTCTTGTATAAGTTATGCATGAACACCTTTTTTTTTAAAAAAAAGAGTCAATAGTTAAATGACCATCTTAACTTTCGTAGTGAGTTGTATATATATATAAAGTTTGTGTGGTAAAAGCCAATGGCAATTCAAAATATATATTTATATAAATTGGGTGTCAAATCTGCTAGTGAGTTGTCTCTTTATCAAAAGAATTTCTATTAAAAATTGAAGTTTCCGTACTAAATGACTAGTCGAGCGATGACAAAGTCACACCATCATCAGACATCTCATAATTGTGTTATATGCAAATTGCCTAAGGAATAAAAAAAATATGGTGAAAAGCATATGTATGGAGGAAAATATAGCTTGATGGCACAAACTCTCTCTAGATCTGCTTCTCAAACACCAAAATTTACTGTGTCATTAGTGCAGGTGTTTTGATTATTTTTTACAGAGATAAGAACAAAGGGATAAAAAGGAAAAGCCTCAGTAAACGCCATGCTTTTCACGCCCCCAAATGATGGAGACACAAAATGGCATGTCCTCTCTGAGTTAGGAGGGCTCTCTCCAAAACAACAAAGCATGTCTCAAGTATGCAAAAGTTGAGATAAAGAGCTGACTATGAACAATCAAAGAATTCCTAGAGAAGTCTTGAGATAGACTTTGCTGCTACACTGCAGCCATAAAGAAGAGGAAAGTTGTTTATTTTATTTCTATTTAACATATTACGATTTGGCGTTTATAGTTCTGCGGAACCACCGAGTTGCTTTTACCATTGAGCTACCGAGAAGCCATCCCGAACTTGTGAGTATCGAGAGCTGAATTTCAAAAGCTTCTGCCTAAAGCGCATGGAGCATTTAAGGCAAAAAATTTTGGGAGAAGCAGCTGAGCAGAATGAATCCCGAGGAATACATTTTCGTAGAAATCCCAAGGGACTGCACCCGAGAGTCGAGATTCCGAGGCAAAATTCCAAGAGTCAAGGTTCCAAGGATCAAAAAGTTGACAAAAGATTCCAAGAGTCCCAACTCCGAGAATCAAAATTCCAAGGAAAAAATTCTGAGAAACTAAACTCCGAGGATCAAAATCCCGAGAGACAAGATCCCAGGCATCAAAAGCCCACCAAAGAATCAAGATACCGATGGACAAAGGTCCGAGAATCAAGATTCTGAAATGGGCAAAATCCTAAAGAGTCCGATTCAGAGGAGCCAAGATTCTGAGTCAACCATTTAGCCCAAGCAGCTATTTCAGCCCAAGACCGACTCTCAAGCAAATTTGAGCTGCAGCTGCCAGCTCCAAAATTCTGAGCGGCCGCCTCCCAGCTGAGCCAAAGAAATGCCACCAAGGAATTATATTCCAAGCAATGCCCTCCTAACCAAGCCCAGAGTTATTGCCAAAGAAATACACTGTTGAACAGCCCTGGCACAGAGAGTCAATCTTCATCGAATATATGAGATAAGTTTACACTTCTCTATCCCCGCTTAGGATGTTGCTTTGTGTCATTTAAGAAGTTTCTGCGCTGCCTTTAATTTTTTAGGCCTAGTCGTAGCTTTGTCTAAAAATCTCTAGAACTAGTGTTGTTAACTACAAAACATCGATGTGTTGGCAAGCCATGTGACTTGAGAAAAAGAAAATCTTTGATAATTGTTTACCAATTGGGCGATGTGCACCATAAAACATTGTGGTAGAACTTTCCCTCAAGGCAAAAGGACATAATACAACTTCTAGTAATGGCATGCAGAGAGTCACTAATGGGGAAAGTAATATGCATCTTTATACGGCAATATGTTTAAAATTTTAAATTTCATTTAAAGCTATGTTTGTCTCTCAATCAATGCTTTATGACACATGTTGACTTTCTCATATATGCTACCTTCTCATAAATTTCTGAAGTTAACCAAAAGCTGACCCAAAGCCTTCTTTGGCCATAAATGGGTTTAATTAATCATTCTTGTCACATTCTCTATGGTGACAAGCGCTTTTATGTTAACAAAATCATTGATTAGGGAATTTATCATCCGAAGACCGTAATTACCATTCCCTAAGCATGGGAAAAGTTTGGCCTTTCATGATCTAGCTTTATATCTTCTCTGATTCATGAATCATTAATTGTTGCTCTCCACTCAAAAAAGAGGAATAAACATGTGTGATCATTCATTTTTTGGTCCGTTGGATTGCCAAAAAAAAAAGTTTCTGCCTAAGCGTAAGTAACGCTTAAGGCACAAAATTTTTGGGGGTACCACCCGAGATAACTCGCACACTTGAAAACCCGAGGATCACAATCCTGAGAGAAGATTCTGAGAGTCAAGATTCTCATGGACAAAAATCCCAAGAGTCCGATTCAGAGGCTCCAAGATTTCGAGGGAAAATTCCAAAGAGTTAAGTTTCCAAGGATTAAAATTTCGAGAAAAGATTCCGAGAGTCCAAACTCCAAGGATCAAAAGTTCCAAGCATCAAAATTCCAAAAGATTAAACTCCAATGATGAAAATCCCGAGAGCCAAGATCCCGAGCATCAAAAGCCTACCAAAGAATCAAGAATCAAGATTCTCATGGACAAAAATCCCAAGAGTCCGATTTAGAGGCTCCAAGATTTCGAGGGAAAATTCCAAAGAGTTAAGGTTCCAAGGATCAAAATGTCAAGAAAAGATTCCGAGAGTCCAAACTTCGAGGATCAAAAGTTCCAAGGATCAAAATTCCAAAAGACTAAACTCCGATGATGAAAATCCCGTGAGCCAAAATCCCGAAAGTTCAACATCTTACAACAATCAAAATTTGGTAAAAGTTTTTCCAACTATTTATGTGCATATTAGTAGTTAATTAGTCAAAACATTTCAGCACACATGCTAAATTGCTTGCAGTATTTAAATACTGATGCTTTAAAATACTATTGCTTATCAACTAAATTGCTGAACTAACCTGGAGTAAGGTCCAGTCACGCCAGAGCTAACAAGCAACATAGCTGCTATATGTTTTAGCCTACTTTGAGCTTCTACAGGAAACATCTGAATATGCAAAGCTCAACTTCGCCACTTGGGCGACTGATCGATCAAGATGCTAGATGTCTTTATCCACCAAAGATGTCAAAAAAGCCCTTCATCAGGAGAGCTCGTCATCCAACAAAGACCGAGAGAGTGTCCATCCAACTGGTAGAAGTGCTCGACATCTAACAAAGACTAAGAGAGTGCCCAGCCAACTGGGAGAGTGCTCAGCACACAAAAGACGGGCCTCAGATAACTTATGTCCAGGCTGCAAAAGACGGGTCTCAGATAATTTATGTCCAGACTGCAAAAGATGGGCCTCAACGGGTCTCGGATAATATATGTCCAAACTACAAAAGACGGGCCTCAGACAACTTATGCCCAGGCTGCAAAAGACAGGTCTCAGATAATATATGTCCAGACTGCAAAAGACGGGCCTCAGACAACTTATGTCTAGGCTACAAAAGACGGGTCTCGGATATTATGCAGAATTGCAAAAGACGGGCCTCGGACAACTTATGTCCACGTTGCAAAAAACGGGTCTCTGATAATATATGTCCAGACTGCAAAAGATGGGCCTCAGAAAACTTATGTCCAGGCTGCAAAAGACAGGTCTCGGATAATATATGTCTAGACTGCAAAAGACGGGCCTCGGGCAACTTATGTCCACGCTGCAAAAAACGGGTTCGGATATATATGTCAAGACTGCAGAAAG
Organism: Betula pendula; assembly: GCA_900184695.1. Lineage (NCBI taxonomy): Eukaryota > Viridiplantae > Streptophyta > Magnoliopsida > Fagales > Betulaceae > Betula > Betula pendula. The sequence goes on from FXXK01002184.1 coordinate 13,521, forward strand.
ACGGGTCTGGAATAATTTATGTCCAGACTACAAAAGACGGGCCTCGGACAACTTACGTCCAGGCTGCAAAAGACGGGTCTCGGATAATACATGTCCAGGCTACAAAAATAGGTCTCGGATAATTCATGTCCAGGCTACAAAAAATGGGTCTCGAACAAAAGTGCTTAAAAAGCCCAATGTCCAAACTCAAGCAAAATCTAAAAAAAAAAAAAAGAAGGTGCATTTCGACCTCATTTCCAAAGGCCAACAAATGTCTTGAAAATCATATGTTCTCAAGCTCAATTTTCGACGACTCAACATCGACGCAAACAACGAGTGCTTACAAGCCCTTACCTCAAGTACCCAAGGCATGAAAGCTTCCGAGCCCTCGCCACCGACATACGACTCTAGTAAACCTCTTTCAGTTATTAATTCAATATAAAAATAATTTTCACATTTTATTATCAAAATCATTATTTGCTTATCACCGAATTAACTAACCTGGACTTAGGTCAACAAGCAACGAAGTTGCTACATATGTCTCTTGTCTATTTTAAGCATTTACAGGAAACAAATATAAGGCTCTTCTTAGCCGTCATGACAAAATGTCGGTCGGAATACTACGTGCGTCAACCCGCCAAATTCAATGCCACACCAGTGCATCCTCTACAAAAAGAACATCCACAATTAGTCTATACCATTAGAGTATCTTTATTGGGAGAATACTGGCTTCAAAAAGCTGAGAAAACCCTTTGCTCCTCATCATCGAGTGTACAATTTAGTTCTCAGAAGTTATGCCAGACTTGAGACACAAAAGACACGGCCTCATCTTGCACACCTACATAAGGATCTTGCCTCGGGCCCGACCTGACAAGGAATCTTTATTCAAAAACTCCAACGGCAATTTGACAAAAATCGAGCCATGAGCTCGGGGGGTAAGACTTACACCACTAGCTAAATACCCTAACGACAATGATCTCGACAAGTACTTGACGACTGACACTACACCGTGAATGACAGAGGTCACTCTAGTCATAAGAATATAGAAGATTCCCAATGCTCGACTAGCTGGATAGATCAACCATGGGAATCGGGGGGTAACTGTTGGGAATTAAATCTTATAATGGGTCCTACTCAAGATATGCCAGTCAAATATAGACTGCTAAGTGGGTAGCACCATGACCATGAGAATCCCTCTAAAAGAGGGATTCATATACCATGAAATCAGGGACTGCAGTATGCTACAGAGACCACTACACAAAGTGGATCAAACCACTACACAGAATGGACCTATAATCTAGCTACAGAAAACCCCATAAAAGGGGAGACAATACATCAGGTAAAGGGGGGGTAGATCTCTCAAAGACCATAACTCATTACTCTATTCTCACTCAAAAGATTCATGCTAATTTAAGCATTGGAGTGTCATTGGTCCAAGGACCGGCGACCAACGATGACGCTTTATCTCTTTTGCAGGTTGCCCATCAACGGTCAGGTCGTAAAACTGTTCTAACAATATTGTTTCCTCTTTTTGGTTCCATAGAAAGAGGATAGGAAAAGTTTTTGGAAATTTCTAGGAAAAGAAAAAAAGAAAACGAATTCAGTTGAATCCGGTTGGGTTTTGGAATTGGGTTTCCATAGGGCCAAAATCCCCCGAACCAAATCTTGTGTAGCAAATTTTTTGCTTTTAACAGTATTGTAATACAAGAGCAAATCCAATTCTGTGCAATAAAATCATTTAAAGCAGCAAATGGATGGTAAGGTCTCTTCACTGTTACCCAACAAATTGGAGGGATTACACCATTGAAGGATTTTATACTCTTATGCAGTGGTAGACATGGGTTTGTGGTGGCAATAACGGGCATAGAGAACGTTGGAAATGGGTTGATTCGTGATGGGACAGGGTTTGTGACATTTTCAGTGAAGTACCAATGTGTTGTATTCAGACCATTTAAAGGGGAGATTTTAGAAGCTATTGTAAGTATGGTGAACAAGGTATGCATTTCCTTTTTTACCTATCTGATGATTTGATTTATGGTATAAATCTACAAATACGGATTTTTTTCTTCTTCTTCTTTTTTATTAACTTCAACTGATATGTTTAACTACATGGAATTGTCACTAATGGGATTTTTTGCCGAAGCTGGACCTGTCCAAATTTTTGTTTCCAACCATGTAAGTTTTACTTTCCATTCATATATTGTTTTTTTTTTTTTTTTTGATAAACCATTCATATATTGTTGCAGCATGAGGAATGGTATGCTTTTGTTTATATTATGTCTCTTGGCGCCCTTCAAATTTTTCTCTTTTTTAGTGTCACGAGTACAAAGCCCGCCTACTCTCCCTCGTCGACCAACTCTCTCGAGCCCACCACCCCTCCCCTCTTCCTCCTCCTTCTGTTCGCTCTTGAGTCTTGACCACTCATCTTCGGCTATGGTCGGGTGTGCATGTGGAAGATTGAAAATTGAATCAATTTTTTATTTTTTTTGTTTATATAATGTTAATTAAGTATATTGTTATGTTATGTACCTCAAGATTTGAATCACCACAGTAGAATTCTATTGAGAACATGAATTTTGATTTGATGAATTTGATGAATTGTCTGTGTTTGATAATCTGGAACCTTCTTTGGCGCGTTGTTGGACTTTGTAAAATTCTGAGATGGATGGATGACAAATTGACAATGGAGGAAAAAGGGAAGAATTTGGATCACAAAATAAAGATAAAAATGCATGAGAGAGAGACCAAAATAAAATATTTGTTAAAAGTGCAAGGGGACCGTGCCAAGGACGCCATGACCGGTAGATCTAGTCGGGATATCGCATCGCAGCAATTTTTTTTTTTCCGATTTTTAGTATAGGCAATAAATGTGTGGAAGAGTTTGTACGAGTAGATCTAGAGAAATTTGCTCATTTGTTGGAATATATCATCAACGATCAATCGTATAAAATTGTGTTGAAATCCAATTTTTTTTTTCAACAGCCCAGACCACACAAGGCTTGGGGTGATACAGCTGGGTTTGAAAAAGCATGACATGACATTTGGGCTCATCATTTTTCTAACCCATTTGTTCTGATTGGGCTCGTCGGTTCGTTTTGGCCCATCATGTTTATATCCCCAAAATTGTGGTTTTATTCTGGCCGAGATTAGCAGTAGCAGTGGGCTTGAGTCGCGCGCCCATCTAGTGGTTGTGGGGGGTATAAAGCGGCGCTGATCGAGAGACGAACCGTGGAAGGTTTCTGCTTGTGCGTCAAAAGAGAAAGAGAAGATGTTCTTCCACATAGTACAGGAGCGGAACATGCAGCTACACCCGCGCCACTTTGGCCGCAACCTCCGCAAGAACTTCATCGCCAAGCTCATGAAAGATGTCGAGGGCACCTGCAGGTCTAGTCCCCTAAATGTTTTCTATTATTTTTTTTTTCTGTTTGGTTCGCTAGAAAACCTAGCAAAAGCTAATCTTAGAAAACTGAGCAGCCCCCACTTAAAAGGAGAATCTTGTTTCCTCTTTTTGGTTCTGCCAATTTTTTTTTCCCCATGCCGCCTATGCCTATGGTTTCCAAGAAAACAAATTTATAGGAAAAGAAAAAAAGAAAACGAATTCAGTTGAATCCGGTTGGGTTTTGGAATTGGGTTTCCATAGTGCCAAAATCCCCCGAACCAAATCTTGTGTAGCAAATTTTTTGCTTTAACAGTATTGTAATACAAGAGCAAATCCAATTCTGTACAATAAAATCATTTAAAGCAACAAATGGATGGTAAGGTCTCTTCACTGTTACCCAACAAATGGATGGTAAGGCCATTCAAAAAGATGATTCATTTTGAAGCCATCACATCTCAATAACATATCAATGGTGTTTTAATGTATAAAATCATATGTTTTACATATATAAAAATTAGTCATATCTTTCTTATGTATGGTCTAGTTGGGTCCTTAACTCTTTTTTGCTCGGGTTTGTGCGTTCTCGAGAGAATATGTGGGACACCGGTGCTTCGGATATTGTACAAAAATACCGTCTTGTACTAGTAACCTGACCGAGTCCAACCTCGGGTGGCCCACGCTACTATCAAAGCCGTAACCGTGATCCCAACCGTAAATGGTGCGTTGATCACAAAAACAATCATTGGATTCAAGGCCAAATATAAAAGTAAATCTCATTGATCACAGGGTCAAGCCCATACAATGGTAACCCATGGTCATTATTTCGCTCAAGATGGTATACCATGTTATATGATGTAAATATTATTCATTTATTGTAAAATATGAATATATAAGCAATTGTCATTTGAAGCAGTTATAAATATATTATAACATTGATAAGCTCATAACATAAAATATAATATACTCAGTCCGCTAACATATCACACATTAAATGTACACAATTTCGTGATCAGTTATTTACCTCAAATGCTCATCTAAATCTTCAGACATCTTAAAATTTCACTTCTGCAAAACAAACCCACATAGTACATTGAAAGTACTATTTTAAGTATGGCTGACAATTTTTGACACGACCTGTGAACCCGACATGAAATTAGAGGGTTAAGGTTTGGCATAAACGGGTCATAAACAGGTCAACTCATTTATGAAATTATATATATTTTATATAATAAATAGAGGTTGAAATGGATCAAATGGGTCGTGTTCAGGTCTAAATGGGTCAAACGAGTCGTGTTGGGTTGGGTCAAACGAGTTAAACAAGTCGCTTTTGGGTCTAAATAGGTCAAATGGGTCAACCCGTTTGTGACCTGTTTATTAAGCATGTCAAGTGGGTCATGTCCGAGTTGAAGGGTTTGACCTGCTTAACTAAACGGGCCGGGTTTGGGTTGACCTCTAATGCGTTGGCGGGTCAAGCAGGTCAACTCGAACTCGACCCGCTAACAAAATTTCCAACCCTAATTTTAAGCACGTTAAAACCCTAATCATGCGATACGTGCACTAATCCATCATTAAAATCTTAATCATGCATTTCTGGCTACTATCAAATATTCGATATCAAGGTCAATCATTTGGCCTTCGAAGGTCGAACGTTCGACCAAGAACAGTGGAACGTTTGATGACTGCCGGAATGCATAAATGATTTAAAACTACTTCTAAATCTTATTACTTACTTAACCCAAGTTCTTATTAGTCACATACAATTACATTTAAGTATATCAACGTGATAAAACATGAAAACACACATAAATTCATAATCTTTTTGAAAGTTTATCAAATTTTTTGCATGTAAAGTTATAAACTTAACATAACATTTTAAACTCGACAAAATGCTTGATAAAAGGTCAATAGGATAGCAACGTGGTGAAAAGACTTGGGGTTCAAGAGTTACCTTAAGGACGATGAATTCTATAAAAAAAACACTCTTTCTCTCTCTATAATCCCTCCATTTCTCTCTCTCTCTCTCTCTCTCTCTCTCTCAATTTGGGTTGCTGGAATGTAGGAACGAAATGGTGTGAGCTAAAGGGCGTAGAAGGGCCTATTTATAGGGGTGGGAATGGGACAATACGAGCTGAAGTGGTCCAAGGGCTAAAGTGCTTTTCAAGTTCATTAGAACTTTCGGCTATACTATTGACCAACGGTTTTAGGGTTTTAGTCGAACATTCGGGGTATTATGTTGAACTTTCAGCGTACTATCTGACACATGGCCTGCATGGTGAACAAACTTGTGGAAGCATGATTAGTGCTACACGACACTAGTCGAAGGTTCATGTACTATTTAGTGCGAACGTTCGAACATGATTAATTTTTTTTAGAATATTGATTTATTTTTTTATTTTAAATCATGGATATTAATTTTATTTGACAAATACTTGTGTCTATTTAATAAATCTTTTATTATTCTTTGGGGTATTACACCTAGCGTGGGTCACTATTTTTTAAAAAAAATTAAAAATTTTAAAATAAAAAAATTGATGGTATTTTAGTAATTTAATACCTCTATGTTAGGATTTAACTGAAAATTCTAACGAAAGGATGACATATACTAAATTAAGAGGTTTTAAACTTTATGGGGGGCATTGCAAAATGTGTGACAATTTATGGGGGTAAGTGAAGTTTTCCCTATATATATATAGCATTGTGAAGGTGCAGTGAAGTATTGTAGCACATATGACCAGAATATTGTTGGAGGCACAGTGAAGTATTGTGGCGAGGGGGCGTCATCGCGTCAAATAATTATATTGTTGTGTTTGATTTGGGAGAGATAGTAAGAACATCACTTCTTTGTTGCAGTGAAGGCGCTACTAATTATATTAATAAAAGAGTAATGCTACACATACTCTTAAATTCCTATACCTATTTCTCCACACCAATAAGTGGTCTTGAAAATCACCATTAAATTTGAGACATATCCTTAAAGGATTTTAAAAGCCACTTATAAGTGTGGAAACGTGGGTGTATGTGTAGCATTACTCTTGATAAAAAGGCTAATTAGTGCGCACCAGGAACATTAGTCCACAAAAGGCCTTGGTGGTGATTGTTTTACTCTATAATATTTTTAATGTTTTGTTGTATTGGGTTTTTGAGTTACATGGGATCGTTGTGTTTGATTTGGGAGAGAGGAGGAATGAGAAAGGAGATTTTTTTTTTTCTTTTCTTATGTGACTATGTCTTTTCTGGTTTTTCAAAAAAAAAATTTGGGTACCATCTTCTTGAAATTTTCTTTGTATGCAATTGTGAATTGAAAAAATAAAAAAGAAAAGAAAAAAAAACAGTTGTAACAAAACTGTTTATGTTTAAAAAAAATCCTTAAAAATGTAAATTTAAATTGTATTATAAGGGTGTTTTATGAAATTTGATTACAATATGGTTATGTTCATCTGTGTATTCAACTATACCAAATAGTGGAATACATTTTCAGGGTTTATCACGACACTGCCAGATCACCATGGAAATAGAATTTACATCCCGATTTGATGTTGAAGCATTTTCAGATCCTTTCATGTATTACAGTATCGTGTGATCACTCCAATGTCTATCTCGTATCAGACCAGATGCATCTTTTGCTATAAACAAGGTTTGTCAATTTTTACAATGGCCAATAATTCACCATTGGACTACTACGAAGAGAATTATACGATCTCTTAAACATACTTTGTTTCATGGTTTGCTTCTTTGGCGTCGGTCTTCTTCTCAACTCCATGCTTATTCTGACACAGACTGGACTTGCTGCCCCGACGATCATTGCTCAATAGGAGGTTACTGTATCTATTTTGGCTCCAACCTCATCTCTTGGAGTTCGCAAAAATAGGCCATTGTGTTTCGGTCTAGCATTGAGGAAGAGTATCGGGCGTTAGCAAACACCACTGCTAAACTTCAATAGATTCATTCACTTCTTAAGGAATTAGGTATTTTCTCAACACCGCACCTACCTTATGGTGTGATAATATCAATGTAGCGAACCTCACAACTAACTCGATATTCCATGCACACATGAAACATATTGAAATTTGATTTTCATCTTGTGCGCGACAAAGTGGCTTCCAAGAATTTGTTAGTGCAATTCATTTCTACTAAGGACCAAAAGACTGATATCTTTACCAAGCCATTGGTGTCTTACAGATGTGCTTTACTCTATGACAATCTCAGTGTTCTGGCTGTATCGCTAAGATTGAAGGGCCTATCATGACACTCCAAGATCACCAAGAAAATATAATTCACCATATCAGTCAAGATAGCAACAAAAATTCAAATTACAAAAGTGTAGCTAAAGATAAGGATGGTCAAGATAAGGAAGCTGTGTTTGTTTCATGATATTATCTTTGTAACAAAATCATTGTATAACAACTGTTATAAATATACGGTCAAACCTCTTTGCAAAGATCAAGAGAGAGTTTACAACATTTCAATAGTTTTTATCTTTTAGGGTTCAGTTCAATGTTACAATCAAACTAATGAATAGAAATAGCTATTATATTCCAACTTCTTCCATTTTTCAATAATAGTTATTCATTTTTCTAATGAATAGTTGTTATTGAAGTTGCTCCTTAGTGCCGAGTATGCTGAATATGAATATCATACAAATTAGCTAGAAAAATCGATTATACAACATTTCTTTTCTTTGATATAGGAATCAATCATCGAGCTTCCATTGTTGAAATAGTTACGCTATTTTTTGAGCAATTTCCTACACTGTCAATTGTTGAATTTGTGTCCATCATATTTCGGCTTGTGGTAAACGCTGGTTGCTTGGGTGTAGGTAGAGGTGTATGTTCATTGCTAATCATCGAGACTACATCAAGCATGGTAGGTCGATCAGTCGGGCTTTCTTGGACACAAAGAAAGCCAATGTTAATGAATCTCAACATAATAAAATTGGAAGAAGGGTACCCTATTGTTGGATCCATCAACTCCAAACTTCGATCATCTATCCACAACTCCCAAGCCTAGTATCATTTCAAATAAATGTAAGTTTTACTAAAAACTAAGAGCATTTCAATTTATAAGACTTATGTAAAACATAAAGAAATTGAGAAGATATAAAAGCTACTCACATATCTAAGAAGATTGAGTGAACTATTGTTATAGAAGCCAGTATTCTTCTTGCCACTTATAATCTCTAGGAGCAGTACTCCAAAGCTAAACACATCAGACTTTATCGAGTATAAACCCTCTATAGCATATTCCGGAGACATGTATCTACTGGATTCCAAAATTTAGCACACTACTCTTTTACTATCTTGTTAAAAGAATTTAACTAGCAATTGCAAATATCAGATGTTAAATAAGTTGCATACTTACTAAGTTCCAACAATTCGGTTTGTGTTTGCTTGTGTTTCATTGCCTTCAACTATTCGAGCCATGCCAAAATCTGATATTTTTGGATTCATTTCACTATCCAAGAGAATGTTACTTGGTTTTAGATCTCTATGTATGATTCGTAACCTTGAATATTGATGAAGATAAAGAAGCCCTTGAGCAATCCCTTCAATAATGTGTACGCATGTCTCCCAACCTAACATCTTTTTCTTGATTGAATCTACTTAAATAGTACAACCAAGGAAATTAGTACTTCAAAACCTAGAAACATATGAGAGGAAAATATATACACATATATACATAAACACGCACTCACCAAAAAGGTAGAAGTCTAAACTTTTATTGGGCATGTACTCATATATTAATATCTTTTCTTCTCGTTCGATACAACAACCTAAGATTCTGACAAGATTTCTATGCTGGAGTTTTGCAATTAGTATTGTCTCATTTCTGAACTCCTCAATTCCCTGTCCAGATCTTTTTGAAAGCATCTTCACTGCAATTTCTTGCCCTCTCAATAATTTCCCCTATGAAGGAGAACCATAAGCTCTTTAAACTTTTATGAAGGTTTGCCATTAATGTCAGTTTTCTTAATAGTGTTCAAAGCACACTCATCAGGAAAATGTAACATACCTTGTAAACAGGTCCATAACCTCCTTCTCCAAGCTTATTCACAATTGAAAAATTATTGGTTGAAGCTGATACGCTCTTATAACTAAATAGTGGTAACTCAGCATCCTTCTCTCTTTTCTTCAGATTATTGTTGGTGTTGATTCCATCATTGATTGGATGGAGTTCAATATCAAAATCAAATAATAGTAGATTATTGCTTGATCCTGTTTGATATAGAATGAGAAGAATTGGTCACTATACATGGAAATCCAGTGCTTGGTCAGAGAAATAAAGTGAGGCAACATCATTAGGTTCCCCAAAGTACAACCACTATGAGCAATGCTAGTATCCAAAGGTAAGTAAGTTTATTTTTTCATTTCAGTAAATAAGTGATGTAATCCAAGAATACTAGAATAAACCGTGTTCAATAAGGAATTATTGTCCTAGTACTAATAGTAGTCTAAGTCCCATTAGGAGTAGTAGGAATTATTGTCCCAGTAATAATAGTAGTCTAAGTCCCATTAGGAGTAGTAGTCTTTGTCCTAGTTAGTGTTGGTTCTTAGATGGTCAGAGTTCTATTTGAATTCATAATCCTCTTTGTAACCAATTAGGATTACTCCTCTATTTAAAGGGGAGAAGTTATCAATAAAAGCATCGATTATTGTTTTCTTATAATACACTTCATTGTGTTTTGGAGATTAAGGCTCTCTCGAAGTAGCCTATATCAATTTCTTGTGCTTGTTACTAGTTGGTTCACATCAATTGGTATCAGAGACAGGTCTGAGGTCCGGTTTCCCTCTAACGAAACCATTCTATCTTCCATCGTGTGTGCCGATCTTGGTCTTGCAGTTTTGATTTCTTTTGAAATCAAGTGGAGAATTGGGTATTGGTTTATTTTGAAACCAGATTGTGCGTATTTTCAACCAAAGCTGACTACGAGTTTGTAATATCATCCAGCATCATCAATATAGCGAGATCCAAGAAAAAAACCACTTCTTACGTGGATTTTTCTCTAACCCGTCGTCTCGTCACAAGGCAATTTTCGCACCATCAACAGCAAGAAGAGATGGACAGCCGTATGACCAATCTCAAACAATCTGTGCAGTCCTTAACTAAAGGTCACGATCAAGTGCTGGAGCGACTGGCAGAAATATTTGAGGAGATGTCCACCCAAAAGAAGCTCCGACGTGAAGAAGGTGAGACCTCGAAGGAAAAAGATCATGAAGGGGAGGGAGAAAACTCCCATGCCCACAGGGAAGAACGACCACCACCTTTCATTCACCGACATGTCAAGTTGAATTTTCCCAGATTCAATGGTGAAGAAGACCCAACCAGTTGGGTTTGTCGGGCTGAACAATTCTTCAGGTTCCAGGGAACTTTAGAGGAGGAAAGAACACTACTAGCTTCTTTCCATCTAGAAGGGGAAGCACAATTATGGTACCAAATATTACTGCGAGAGGGACGAGAGATCACATGAGCAGAATTTAAGGAAGGGCTATTTGTTCGCTTCGGGCCAAGTCAGTTCTATGATCCTTTTGGGGAATTGACAAAACTACAGCAAGAGGGAAGCGTTAGGGAGTATCAAGCCAAATTTGAATCCCTACTCCCCAAGATTGAAACGTTATCTTAGACTCAACAAGTCAGCTGTTTTATGAGCGGGTTAAAGGAGGTTATCAAGGTAGATGTCATGGCAGGAAGACCACTCACGCTCACATCCGCTATAGGATTAGCTCGGGTGTATAAGGCCCGCAACATAGCCTTATGGAAGAACTCCTCCATAGACGTACGAAGGTCATCCAACCCCAATCGAAATTTACCATCACAGTCACCTTTTCCAATAAAGAGGTTGACGCCAGATGAACTGAAGGAGTGGCAAGAGAAGGGTCTTTGCTTTAAATGCAATGACAAGTATGGGCCAGGGCATCGATGTAAACGGTTGTTCATGATCGAAGCTTATTTAGGCAAAGATGAAGATGGGGATGTGGTGATGAAGGAAGACGAGGAAGATGGAGACTCACCGGCAATTTCTTTATATGCCATCACAGGAAGGGAGGTTCCGGAAACCATGAAGGTATATGGGCTAATTGGGAGATCAGTCTCATTAGTACTCATTGAGTCCGGAAGTACTCACAACTTTGTAAGTTTAGCCCTTGCTAAATTGCTGGGTCTAGAACCAAACAAAGGAGGAAAGATGGAGGTGATAGTGGCCTCAGGGGAAAAAATCAGGAGCCCTGGTAAGTATAATCAAGTTCCCATGAATATACAAGGATGGAATTTTTGTATTGATTTCTACATTCTTCCCTTGGACGGATATGGCATCGTGTTAGGCACCCAATGGCTCCGAAATTTAGGGCCCATTTGTTGGGACTTTGAGAAGTTGACTATGCAATTTTGGTGGAGGGGGATTCACGTGCTTTTGTATGGCCTATGGGCTAGTGATAAACCCACACAAGCATTATGTGCCATCAAACCAACAGTCAGTCAAGTTCTCATTGAAGAATTGGATGACGACTTGGAAGAAAAGACCCAGGGCGTAGAAGAGTTGCTAAAGGAAAGAGAAGTAATTTTCGCCGAACCCAAGGATTTACCCCCACCACGCAACCATGATCACAGAATTATCTTGCAACAAGGGGCAGGTCCGGTAAGTGTCAAACCATACCGATACCCATTTTGCCAAAAAACAGAAATTGAAGAGCAAGTCAAAGATATGCTGAGGAGGGGAGTGATTCGACCCTCCAACAGCCCGTACTCATCACTAGTCCTCTTAGTCAAAAAGGGGGATGGTACATGAAGGATGTGTGTGGATTATCGGGAATTAAACAAAATAAAGGTAAAAGATAAATTCTTAATACCCGTCATAGATGAGCTTCTTGATGAATTGAATGGGGCTAAATTCTTCACCAAATTAGATTTACGCTCTGGGTATCACCAAGTGCAAGTGGCTGAAGATGATATTGAAAAAACCACTTTTCGCACTCACCATGGGCATTATGAATTCCCTGTCATGCCGTTCGGATTGACCAATGCTCCATCAACATTCCAATCCCTTATGAACGAGGTATTCCATGATTATCTTCGCAAATTTGTGTTGGTTTTTTTTTTACGATATATTGGTTTATAGTAGCAGTTGGGCACAACACTTGGAACATGTGAGAATTGTGTTAGAAATTATGGAGAAGCAGCAACTATATGTCAAAAGAACCAAATGTATTTTCGGGCAACAAGAAGTCCAATATTTGGGACATGTGATTTCACCCAACGGAGTGGGAGTTGACCTGGAGAAGGTAGATGCAATGCAGAAGTGGCCCAAACCTGAGACTCTTAAGGCTATGCGTGGGTTCTTGGGACTCACAGGATACTATAGGCGTTTTATCCAAGATTATGGCAAGATTGCAGCCCCTTTAAACCGCATCTTGAAGAAAAATAACTTTACATGGACAGCGGCGGCGGAGATGGCTTTTGAGAATCTCAAGCAAGCCATGGTTAAAGCTCCTATCCTTGCCTTGCCTGATTTCTCCAAGGATTTCGTGGTGGAATGTGAGGCATCGGGGATTGGTATAGGGGCTGTCTTGCATCAAGGTCGCCCTATAGCTTTTCTAAGCCAAGCCTTGCAAGGTAATCAACTCTTATTATCAACCTATGAGAAAGAAATTTTGGCCTTAGTAATGGCAGTACAAAAATGGCGACCTTACCTTCTTGGGCGACACTTTGTGGTAAGATCCGATCAACATAGCTTAAATATTTATGGTCCCAAAAAATTTCTACCACAGCGCAACAGAAGTGGCTGTACAAGCTAATGGGGTTTGATTTTTCAATTGAGTATAAAAAGGGAAAGGAGAATATTGTAGCAGATGCATTGTCTAGAAGAGATGAGAAACTTAAGGATGCACAGGCCGTTCAGTCTACATTCGCTGCTACAGAAGGGAAGGGTGTTATAGAATTGATAGCTTTATCCAGCCCGATCCTTAATTGGGTGGAGGTAATTAAAGATGAGGTAGGAAAAAGCCCAGAGTTGCAGGAACTCGTGAAAAAAATAAAGGAGGAAGAGGTGTTGGGGCCTTGGCAATACAAGGAAGGACTTTTGTTCTTTAAAGACCGAATTTTTCTCTCTGAAAATTCAGCTCTCATCACTGCAATTCTGGAACAATTACATGGAGGTTTCCATGAAGGGTACCACAAAACCTTCCAAAGAATACGAGCAAATTTTTATTGGAAGGGAATGAGGAGTCGAATCAAAGAGTTCATCAAGGAATGTGAGGTCTGCCAATGCCACAAAGTTGAGAGTCTTACTCCAAGAGGACTACTACAACCCCTCTCTATACCGGAAAAAATATGGGAGGATATTTCTATGGGTTTTATTGACGGCTTGCCTAGTTCAGGGGGCAAATCGACTATTTTTGTGGTAGTAGACCGATTGTCCAAATATGCACACTTCATGGCTCTCAGTCATCCCTATACAGTTACAGTGGTAAGTATAGCTCAAATCTTCTTTGAAAATATTTTTAAGCTCCATGGGATGCCCAAGTCTATTGTGTGTGATAGAGATCCTGCTTCTCACTAGTCAGTTTTGGATTGAGTTGTTCCGTCTCCATGGGACCAGCTTCAATTTTAGTTCTGCCTATCATCCTCAGACTGATGGACAAACGGAAGTGGTAAACCGCACATTGGAAATGTACTTGTGGTGTTTCACGAGTTCTCAACCAAAGGAGTGGGGTAAATGGCTTGCTTAGGCAGAATATAGCTACAATACCAGCTGGCACTCCTACAATTAAGACAACTCCCTTTGTCGTGGTGTATGGAAGAGAACCACCTACGTTGCTAACATATCTGCCAGGGACCCGCTAGAGTTGAAGCAGTGGAAAAAGAGTTGATGGCTAGAGATCAAGTGCTTAAGGAATTAAAGGAAAATATCAAGTTGCCCAAGAACGAATGAAAAGGTTGTACGATAGTAAGCCATGGAGGAATTTGAAGAAGGAGATTGGGTATTTTTGAAGTTACACCCTTATCGACAGGTTTCAGTTCATATGCGCAAGAATGCCAAGTTATCTGCCCAATTTTTTGGTCCCTTCAAAATTATTAAAAAAATTAATCCAGTTGCTTATAAGCTTGAGCTACCTCAAGGGTCTCGAATACATCCAGTTTTCCATATTAGTTTTCTTAAGAGGCGGTTGGGTAATGATCAAGTCATTTTGCCACAATTACCAAAGGTACTCGAAGATGCTCGTATGACTCCAAGACCTCAAGCTGTATTGGAGAAAAGAGTAAGGAATAAAAAAACTGAGATTTTGATCCATTGGCAAGGACTTTCACCAGTGGAGGCTACGTGGGAAGATCAAGAATGTATCAAAGATCAATTTCCAGAATTCTCCCTCGAGGACAAGGGAATTGTTAGGGGAGGGGGATGATGTAATCCAAGAATACTAGAATAAACCGTGTTCAATAAGGAATTATTGTCCTAGTACTAATAGTAGTCTAAGTCCCATTAGGAGTAGTAGGAATTATTGTCCCAGTAGTAATAGTAGTCTAAGTCCCATTAGGAGTAGTAGTCTTTGTCCTAGTTAGTGTTGGTTCTTAGATGGTCAGAGTTCTATTTGAATTTGTAATCCTTTTTGTAACCAATTAGGATTACTCCTCTATTTTAAAGGGGAGAAGTTATCAATAAAAGCATCGATTATTGTTTTCTTATAATACACCTCATTGTGTTTTGGAGATTAAGGCTCTCTCGAAGTTGCCTATATCAATTTCTTGTGCTTGTTACTAGTTGGTTCACATCAATAAGTTCTAATAATATAGTAATTCATAATTCCCATTTCAGTGAAATGACCAAATAACTGCAAAGCTCCTTCCTCGAGACATGGTGAAATTTGTAAGAAGACACCCACAAACTAGGTTCAGATAGTTTCAAGAGCCTGAAACACCATCTCCACCAACTAATGATACTAATAGCTAAGGGCACATTTTTTAGCTAAATGGGCTGCTTCCCATCGTGTTTTTGGAAGAATTCCCAAATGATCTCCTATCCTCTTGTCCTTACGGATTAAGAGTGGTAAGGATCCTTCATTGTAGCCCCTTTTCCCCATTGAATTAGAAAAATAAAAAATAAAAAAATACTAATAGCTTTTCATTTTCAAGCCATTAGAAAAGTGTGTTAAGTGACGTTCCTAAAACAAGAAATTGTCAATTTTCTTGTCTTAGATTAAGGTAGACTTCCTTGTAATTTTTTTAAAGTGATTTCTATGTACGGTTAGTACGTTTACGCTTACCTATGCGTTTAAGCTTTCTTTTTCTTGAAAAACAAATGAAGAGGCATAAGATAAGCCCGGTTGTAGGGACCAGCACAGCTACCCATACTTTCCATTTTTTGCCTGATTATGATGACAAGAATCACTATTAGCTTAACCGTAACAGAGAGTGAAGTATTAGTTCAAAATGAAAGATATAATAAATTTGTGTAGATTTTTCACCTTTGGTGCTCTGATTCTCATCAGCAGCAAGTCTGAGATAGATATCTTGTCCAGTCTCGCCACCATTTGAGAGTTGCTGTAAGTTCAAAAGAGTTCCTTCCCATATGATACACCCACTCCTATTATAAGCATAAGCTGTGCATGAACAATTTTTCAAGCAAGCCCGTTCACATCTCCTAACACTCACGGCCAAAGGTGCTTTCGAATAAACAGGCAATCTCAGGTTTGGTATTTTCAAGAACCAATCTTTTTTGCCATTAGCATACGTATTATTCTCACATTGCAAAGGGGATTTCCTCACACAGCCACCTGACCAATCATTTAGTCTGGCGTAGTTCATCGAAAATGGTTCGAAACCTTTTAGACACTCACAAGGTTTTGAGGCATTCTCGGGGTACAACATGACGCCAAATTCACCACACAAAGCATAGACATTAGATAGTTCCCTCGGTTGAGACCAAAAAAAATTCCATTGCCAAGGGCCAGACAGCCACGTCAGTTGCTGGATCTTTCCTGTAGACTTCATCACAAGTTTAGAAAGGATAGGAGTATAAAGAGAATAAGTAAAATATCTTTCATTTGACACAAAACTGTAGTTGTAGACATAATTCGATGCCATCTCAGGAAACAAGGCAAAGAATTTTCCATTCCAGACTCCAGAACTCCAATAGACTTGGGATCTGTTCCACAATAAGAAATATTGATTGCTTCCATTTGGGTCTATCCCAAACGAGAACACACCAGGTGCCGGATCTTCTGAATTTTTCCATGAAATGAGCTGCTGTGGTTTTCCAGTAACCTTATCGATCCCAAGCTTTGCACCTGGTAGCCATGTATCGGTTGGATGGTCAAAACTCTCCCAAAATATAGAAGACGTGGTCGATCTATCTCTCAAAACAAAATTTCCATCATCACCAAGTACTGCTTCAGTTAAATTTGACCCGGGAAATGTCAAATTTGTCGACCAAAATGGGATCTGGGAGGAATTGTTAAACAGGAGTAGATTGCCATCTTCTGAGAGGTGAAGTCTTGAAGAAGATGGGTCAGACAAAGGGTTTTCTCTATTTGCTAACCAAACAACGTCCTTCCCATCAAACCTTTTATACCATATGCCCAGGTAGATTTTTGATAAAGTTCCTGGTTGGAAGAAACCGAGCTCAAAAGTGCCACCTTCTGACGTAGCGGAAGACTTGGTAAACAAATCAGAAGCGTCTGCGTCTTCTGACTAAAAGATAAAACAAGCCCGCAGGCTTAAAAGTAACAAACTCCGCAGAGTGTTTGAGAGAAATTCTCTGATTGATAAATATTCAATTGTGTGATTGATTTACAATGTAAACTCACTTATTTATACTAGTAGGAAACCTAGAAAAAGCAAATAAACCTAGTCCTAGTAGAATTAGTCCTAGTAGAACAAGTAAACCTAATCCTAGAAAGGAATAAATAAATATAAGTCTACAAAGGAAAGGAAAAAGTAAATACAATCTTGAAAAGGAAATAAATAAAGTTTTAATAAAACTTTATTTATTTTTATTTTTAAGTAGAATCCTATCTAAAATAGAAAATCAATAAATTGATTTTTGTGTCAACCGAATACAGTTGACAATCAGCAGTAATCGTGACAAGATCTTTCCTTCTATACTTCCACTGTCTGAATCTGAACAAAAATCTTCTTGAACGGCACTTTCCCAATATGTTATTTGTTATTTTTCTGATTTTAGAATTTACCATAAATATAGGTAAATTCCGTCCTACATCAGACACCCCCACTTGAAAAAAACTCGTCCTCGAGTTTTCTTTGTGATATGGCACGCGCGGCTCCTCTGGAGAAAGGTATTTGGAGAAATCTACGTAAATAGCATCAGGACACGTCTTTTCCCTATAGTCTTCTTCCATAAAAATTCCACCCACAATTTCTTTTTTGATATCATTTTCAACTTTTCTTTTTTCTTCAAAGGAATTGACATTGCTCTTTTCTTCCGTGGTGATCGTGATGAGTTGCACCTGTGGTAAAGGAGGTGGTAGATGTTCCTCAATTGGTGCAGTTGTTGGAACAAATTGTAGTGGCTGCACAAATTGTTTCTCTAACGGCAGCTCCACCAAATTAATAACCTCCACATTATTTTCACCGTAATTAATATTCTCTTCATAGGCAGGGTGCCTATTCGGAGATTCAGGATCACGGTTATGGACAGCTCTGACGCAAGATCTTTCATAATTGTTAACAAACTTGTCGATACGTCGCTTCAAATCATCCGAGTTTTCACGTATTGATTGCAGTTCATCCCAGATTTTGCGCATTAATTGTAGTTCTTGTTCTTGAAAGTGTGCCTGGTGTGATCGAGCCTTTGATCGCTTGATATATCGCTGGTAGTCATTTCTTGTAACAAACTCTCTCTCACGAATGAATTCGTTAGAGTAGTTGTAACTGTAGTATAAATTGGCCATCGAATCCGGATAATGCCGGCTCGGATACCCCATGAATTCGGCTCTTGAACGAGCCCCTCCCCTACAAGCGGCGTTGTTGAAGAGGTTGCAACCGTTGCTCAGGTAGCCATCGAACAGGATAACGCCTGCTCTGATACCAACTGACGTAGCGGAAGACTTGGTAAACAAATCAGAAGCGTCTGCATCTTCTGACTAAAAGATAAAACAAGCCCGCAGGCTTAAAAGTAACAAACTCCGCAGAGTGTTTGAGAGAAATTCTCTGATTGATAAATATTCAATTGTGTGATTGATTTACAATGTAAACTCACATATTTATACTAGTAGGAAACCTAGAAAAAGCAAATAAACCTAGTCCTAGTAGAATTAGTCCTAGTAGAACAAGTAAACCTAATCCTAGAAAGGAATAAATATATATAAGTCTACAAAGGAAAGGAAAAAGTAAATACAATCTTGAAAAGGAAATAAATAAAGTTTTAATAAAACTTTATTTATTTTTATTTTTAAGTAGAATCCTATCTAAAATAGAAAATCAATAAATTGATTTTTGTGTCAACCGAATACAGTTGACAATCAGCAGTAATCGTGAAAAGATCTTTCCTTCTATACTTCCACTGTTTGAATCTGAACAAAAATCTTCTTGAACGGCACTTTCCCAATATGTTATTTGTTATTTTTCTGATTTTAGAATTTACCATAAATATAGGTAAATTCCGTCCTACATCACCTTCAGATAATATGGTCTCGCTCACTGAAAGAGACTGACCTGGTGAAAGGGTATCACTAGCTATGGAGAAGCATGCTGTGTAATAAGACAGGATTAGAAGCAGAACAAATAAGAGCCATGGGTTAGTCTTCATCCCTCTCTAACTTGCAGTACCGCAGTTAGTAACTACAGAAAAATGCTAGAAGAAGACTTTGGATTTTTCTTGCAGACCGTTTGGAAACGTTGAACTGTGGTAAACTTTCTTGAGCTTGGATTTTTCTTGCAGAAGGATTGGATATTGAAGGCTGGGACGAAATCAAGATGAAGGGCAGGGACTGGTAGAACCAGCAGGACTTGGACGAGTCAAGTTTTCTAAAAGATCTGAATCCAACTTTTCCGCCCGTCAAGTATTGTGGGCGCCCCTACTTCTTCTTCTTCCTTTCTTGGACTTGTATTGTTAGACGACTCTTTGGCCAGTTTGACAAATCGGTTTTCGTTTTCGTTTCCCATGACAACAAAAACATAAAATCGTTTCTATTTTTTTTTTTTTTTTTGTTAAAAAAGTACTCGGCAAAACAGTGGTTAAAGCGCATGAACAACTGTTTTCAAAACAGTTTTCACTTATAAAAAGATCCAAACAACGAATTGATGAATAACAGTAGAATTATGAGGTATTATCCTGTAAATACACTGATGCGTATAAAGAACAATTAAGAAAAATTGTGAATCAAAATTGAAAGACTGAATTGTCATTCTGACAACTCTTTTATACTTTCATAAATGCCTGAACCAATAAATCCCAGATTGTTGATAATTTGGGGAAACAGTGTTGCAATATGTGATCCTGGTGCGAAAGTTTCCTCCAGAGCGAGAGAGGAACCTAATTTATTACACTGCACATGACAATTGTCACGGTGTTCAAGCTGGAAACTTCTTTTTTCTCACAGGAATGCTTCATGTACGAATGAATTCAAGATCCAACCAATCCCTTGCCGCGGGCATAAGAAACAATTAGTACAAAGAGAAAAGCACTACACAATCCCGCGACAATGATCACCTGCCAACCCAAACGGGAAGATTATTCAATGTTTTGAAAGAAATTTCATCCAGAAAATTGTAGCTGAATCTACCAGCAGAAATGGCTTGCATACCCATTTAAACATGTAGCCATGGTTTTCATTCCAAGTATACGGGATATTCATGCCAAAAATTGCAGCCACCAAAGAATAGAGGGATAAACAAACAGTTCCAGAACTTAGAAAGAGCTCCAACTGCAGCCATTAAGCGGATGAAGATAATGCAAATGTAGAAAAACAGTTCAACGTTCCAGGACTTGGCAATATCACCCAGGAAAAAAAAACCACATTGATATTAAGTGATACACACAACAGAAGGAAGATCAAAGCACCTGAATCAGCTGGTTTCGATGATTGTCAAGCTACAGAATAAAAAAGTTTTATTCAGATCATATAATATTAGGACATGGCCCAATAGTCTGGAACAACAAATTTGAAGTTTGGTAGTTGATTACCTGAATATTGATGTAATCTTCCGTATCATCAATGTATTCACGCAGCTGCAGAAGTTCAAAACAAGCAATTAGAGAAGACGTAGTGTAAAGAATGTGAAATAAACTAATCAAACTTCAAAAGATTTAGCTGCTTTTTGGAAACCTAACATATAGCAGGAGTAGATTAGGAAGTTGACATAAAAATATCATGCATGAAGAAGTATAAGCAACACAGATCATGAAAGGTGTCCACGTTCTGGTTCAACTGATCACTAGGGCCTGCCTTTAAAAAAAAGGGGTTATTCTATTCTGGGTTTTGTTGACAATTTCCAGAGTACGCAAATTACATTTAGCGCCAGACTTTCTGTAAATGTTAAAAAGAAACCACCATATCACATATTAAGATATAAATACATATTTCAAAGGAAATTGCATCCATACAAAGACCGGAAAGGATTATGAAACACAGCCCCAAATTGTTCATGATATCCTAGTTATCAAGGCCCATTACATGGTGCGTCAATTTTCTAAATCAGCTTAATCAATTGCTTTGATTTTGACAAATTTTTCCAGAAACTTGCACAAAACACGTTATATCCACTGCTTTCTTTTTAAACCTTTCCAATCATATTTATAGATACAAAAATAAATACACAAATACAAGCATACATAATAGTGAGTTCCGGGTGGTTAGTAAGCACCCACTGTTTAAGATAGCAAACAAACAATTGTAAGGCGCTAGGACAAGCAATTTAACAGCAGATGGATTCACCTGACTCCCTTATCTAAGAATTCAGGAAGCAATAGCACAGCTCACAAAAAAATAAAATCTCAATTTTTTTGTACAGGAATTTTGAAGGATCTAAATACTCTAGCTCAAATTGCAGTTCCTCCCCCTATAAGAATAGGAGATAGAGTGACATCATGGGTTCAAGACCCACTAAGTGCTTATGTAATTTATCAATCAAGAAATTTGGATGATAAAAATTTTATTCTTTCATAGTAGCATACTTTAGCAAATAATAAAGTCTTGAGTGTCTGACCATGAAAAGAGCCAGAACAAGTAGAAAATCAATTAATTGAGAGAGAGAGAGAATCTTGAACCTAAGAGAAACCTGAAAAGAATCTCCATCTATGCATATATAGAACCACACCTTTAAAACGATAGAGTAATGCTATAAGTAGGACTTTTATCCCCCCAAATGTGATGTGACTTTTAATATCACTATTGGCTTAGAATCTAATAGCGATCCATCCAAAATCTAATGATGATTTTAAAAGCCACATCACTTTTAAGGGGTAAAAGAGGGACAAAAGTCTATGTATAGCATTTACTCATAATGATAAGAAACAACAAAGGGAAAATATCATTGAAAAGAAGAGAAACAGATATTCAATTGGAGGAAAAAAAACTAATAAGAAGCCACATAATCTATAAGCAATCCATACTACTCAAAATTCAAAGATCCAAAAGCAAGTATAGTACTAGTATTGGTTTAGCTTAACTTCAATTTTCTCAGCAAACTAACACCAGAAAACCTAGTTCCAGAAAAAAAAAAAAAAAAAAAAAAAGCCTTCAACTCTCCTTCCCACTAGTCCAATTCAAAAATGACTCCCTCATCGGTCACCAATTACTGGCATATGCCCTTCCTGATTGTCTACACGTATCTCAAGTTTGCTTTTCCAGTATAACGCGATGACACATATCAGTCATAAAGAATACGCTGTTAAGTACCAATAAAGTAAACATTAAACAAACTGACAGATAAAAAAATCACATCCAAAATAGTACATACTGTGGTTAATTTGTTCAACGTGCCATCAATCTGCATAAAGTATGCCTGCAAAATATATTACAGCCCAATTGAGACTTCATTTTGGATAAAACATGATAAATGTGAAGTAAATCAACACTATAACCTCTAGTAACATTTCAAGCTCCTCAACATCGTTCTCATCTCCACGAACTGTAGCCACACTTGCTCTACTTGCTCTGGATATCTTTGAGCCTATGGTAGGAGAGGCAGAAAACCAATTGGCAGGGCCTGAGCCACTAACTGGTGAAGATGCACTAGCCAACTTTCTCGACAAGTAAAGGTCAGCCATATCATCATCATCATCAAGTAGTTGTTCAAGTTCATCTCTAACCTGTGATTGTTGATGGACAGTAAATAACTCATTGGGTAACTTATGACTTCTGAGGGAAAGCAAAGGGAAATGATATACGTATTTCTGTCAATGAAACCTGGTCAAGAAAGTGAAAATCAAATCCAACACTAGAAATTCAGAGAGATAGTGGTCCATATAATTTCCTATTGGATTAACTTACATGTGACATGATAAAAGGCAGAACTGCAAAAACAATTCTCAACCAACAACTTGCTCTGAGGTGGCATTGCACAATTAAATATTGTTTGATTTGTTCTCATTTTGCTAAAACTATATAACAGAGACAATCTATGTGCTTTGTTCTCATTACAGGTTTCCAATCCTAGCAGGAAAATGAGGGAACCAGATACTCAATTTCAAGTTGGTTGTGAATATCTGAGTAGGATATATTTGCTTAGGAACAAAATAATTGGAATTTGGTTCGCTGTCAACTGGAATGTGTATTATCCTCCTAAACCTATGTAACAGAGATAATCTACTTTAACTTAGATGGTGCAAAAATTGAAGAAAATGGTTTTGCTGCTCTGAATTTTTCAGATAAGATGATATCAGTCCTATAATTTTACTGGCCTAAACCTATATGGCCAGTTATACAAACAACCAAAAGCCATAGCTATGTGGAACATAATTCTATAATTTAATAAACACACCTTGTGAAATTAATAAAATTCACCGTATATTGTGTGTAAGATTAATTTCCAGATACTTTTGCTATGTAATATTGTAGAAGAGGAACTGCTCTTATTTTCTGGAATAGATGGAAATTTTTTAGTGGATAACCCTGTTTCTCAAGCTTCAGATATTTCAGATTTATTACATCTATAATTTTAAAAATACTCATTCAGATGCAAACGAATAAAAAAATAAATACAAGTTGACCAGACTTCATACGAATTAAAACTTCAAGTGTAGGATCCTCCATGACTGGTAAATGATTAATATAATTGCAACATATTTTACCTTTATTTACATAAATCTCTTTAGCACAAAACAAACAAACAGAAAAACTGAAAATGTCTATATATTGGACGTAGATTAGTTAAAACAGATTACAGAAAATGGAAGAAAAATGAAACCTATGTTTCAACTATAAAAGATATTAGGAGCCTGGCCAAAAATAAAATATTAGGAGGTTAGTCAACAATGTGTCTTATGTAAAAGGTCCATAATTCATATCATAAATATTTTTAACGGAATAAAATCACTAAAAAGAAGGGCTTTGATAATACAGATTTGCTTTTTGGTCAGTAGATGTACAATGTATCTCACATCACAACAAAAGGTGCATACCTTTTGAACCCGAGCAGTCAACCTTGTCATCGCACTCTTCAATTTGCGAACCCTGTCCAAGTTACGGCTACTAATCTGTAGAGTAAAGTAATTAGTAAAACGTTGCAAGGAAGAAATAAGCCAAGCGGCTGAAGATACAAGGCTGGAAAGCGGGAAATGGTCATGACTCATGAAGAATAAAAGAGCCCAGAGTCTGATCCCCTCTATAAGAGATTCAGAAGAAAAAAAGTTTCCCTTCTAAGAGAAATTAATTAAGCATATAAAGCTGAGTACATGAAGGAGTATAAAGAAGCAAAATAGACCCAAAATTAAGAAAAATAAAGAGAAACTATAGAAAAGAGCTAAGCCTAAAAATTTAAAAAACTTAAGAGAAAGATCACAAACTCTCTAGAGCATGAGTCAGTACTAAGCCATCAATAATTCTCCCCTTGAGCTCCTACTGAACTTCCAAAAGTAGACAAAGGCAGATTTGGGTATGCAAGAGTTAGAGGGCCCTATTTGACCAACCATGAAAACACCTGAATTATAAGTATCCAAGAGATACCAAATACTGAGAAACACTTCTCTTTTTGGACAGACTCACAGTTTCAAGGGCACACAGATTGTCGTGAGATCGTATAGTTGTTTAAGTACAATATTCGCTAAAATAAATTTTCATCTTCTAGGGGATGAGAATAGCAAAAAGGCCAATATAACTCTCGTGTTTATTTTATGTTGAAGTTATGAACAATGAAGACAGAGTAAATGGATTGGTGATATTAAAAGGTTTTCAAAGATATACTGGCCTGTAAAATGCAAACCAATTACAAAGCAACCCATAAACTACAACCTCATGCCAGGGGAGTGTTGGGGGCGGGGAGGGGAGTGGGTAACTAAAAGATCATCAAGGCAAAGAAGAGGAAACACACAAGTACTCACCTTATAGGTAAGCTCATCTAACGCAGGATAAGCGGCTGTCTCCAATTCCATTGTACGTGCAGCAAGGAAACTACAAATAGCTTCCAAAGCTACCTCCAGAGCTCGGAATTCAAATGGAGACTCTACATTGCATAATCTAGATCATTCAGATATCAAGAAATAAAACCAGGACTGAGATGATGTAGTTCTAATATTGAAAATGACAAGAAAATAAACAAAATGAAAAACAATAAAACTAACACCCAGGACAGCCCCAATTCTTGACTAATCAACATTACTTTTTTATTTAACTTTTTTTCCATTAATATCAATATCGCATACCATCTTCTTCGCCCGCCTCAACATCATTTTGCCCACCTGGGTACTCTTTCTCATTGCCCTGACCTCGGCGAATAGCATTTACAGGAGGCAATCGCCTTTGAAGTTCCTCGACAACAGGGATAACATTTTGCTCCATTGGATCCCGTAGCAATACCTATCCCACAACAAAAATAACAATCACAATATGCAAAAGAAGCTCGAATTCAAACTCCATTAAAATTGGCCTTAGTTTTCTTCTACTTATTGAGTCACCTGCAAATTAAATAGGTTACATGCCATTATTAACCAGAACCCAACTTGATGGACAAACAATGATCACAACAATACATTGAAATTAGGGCAAAAAGGGGAGAAAGAAGTTAAAAGAGGAGATATGAAGAAGATTGAAAAAAAAATAGAAAGAGAGAAGCCAAGAAAGAGACAGAAAAGAGAAGAAGCTGGGGAGAGAAAGACAGAGAAGGGGGGGGGGGAGACAGAGAAGTAGAGAGAAGATCACTTTTTCATTATTTTATTCCATCAAAGTCTACCTCCATTTGATTACAATGCATGCTTAAATAAACTTACGACTAAACCCTAGGGCAATGCCCATTTATTGACTTACCTAACATAATCTAAGGCAACACCCATTTATAGAATTACAAAAACACCTTTAACTATTGAAAATTAAAATAAACATAAATTAAAACTAATAACTCAATTAACTAATAAAATCTACATAAAATTACAAGACCAATTAACTCTTGCTGTTCCGCATCACTCTCCTTCAGTTGGAGAAAACTCGACCTTGAGTTTTGAAATGCTAAAAGCTTGAAAAAATATGCTCAGTAAATTTTGGATCCAAGACCAACCTCCAAGTCTTGAAAAGAGTTTCTTTTGCTCCAATGCTGGATAGTGACTGCAAGTAACCAATCAACCCTCACAACACGTGTTCAACCAAATAAAAACATCCACAACTATCCTCTTGGAACTGGTCATGCTGGGTGCAACGCTGGGGGATGACACAGGGGTGGGGCACAGGGGAGCAAGCGGCATGGCTTTGGTGGTTGCAGTTTCCGATGACTAGTTTGGAGGTGAGGTGGGTGTTAGTGGTTCTACAAATTCATCATTCTAGTGAGATGATGGTCAACGTCTACCTCACACCCGAGTGGGCGGCTGAAAAATATCCTAGCCAAGCCACAGGCTGATGGGAAGGAAGCCCAACAGATCGAGGCCCAGACGTTGCTTTGTGAGGGGCTGACGTTTGGGAACCGAGGAGTTGTTAGTATGTTGGCCATTGATGTGTTCATTCTGGTGTTGTTGCGGCACTCTGCGAGTCATAGGCTAGGTGCGATGATGCATGGATTTGTAGTTTCTGGGCGGGGTTGGCTTCGATGGGGAAGAGTACTGTTGCGATGGGTTCCCTGAATTTTTTTTTTTTTTTGAACGGCGGTGGTTGGGTAATATGATGATTCTAACATGGGTGGGGTATTGCAATGGGTGCTGTGGTGGACGGTATGTTAACAGTGGGGTGTTTGGGTGGCGATGTGGTGAAAGAATGGTTTGCTGGTATAGGATGTTTGGGGTTGACGGAGATGCTAGGTTTCAGTGGTGTGGGACTTAGTCGTTGAAAGAAGCTTTCTATGGAGGACTAAAACGACAGTGATACAGGGGTGTAACTGGCTTGTGGTGTATCACGCAAATATTGATAGAAAACAGTTGCAATGGCTCTGATACCAATTTGATGCGGGACAAACATTGATCACAACAATACATTGTGAAATTAGGGCAAAAAAAGGAGAGATAAAGAAGATAGAGAAAATTCTAGAAAGAGAGAAGCCGGGAGAGAGAGAGAGAGCGAGAAGAGAGAAGAAGCTGGGGAGGGAAAGAGAGAGAAGAGGGGAGAAGAGAAAGAGAAGAAGAGCGAAAAATCACTTTCTCATAATTTTATTCCATCATAGTCTATCTCTATTGGAGTACAAAGCGTGCTTAAGGGTGCGATTCAGAGACTAAAAGTACGATTTTAAACTAAATCACAAAAAGTATATGGTTTGAGAGTGCTTTTTTTAAAAATTATGGTTTGAAAACTAGAAAAAATTGTATTTTCAAATCACACATAAAGGGGTGCATTTTTTTACATGCACTATTTTAAAAGCTAAAAACTGCGATTTTAAAAGGCAAATCACAATTTTATTGAACACTTAAATGTGTTTTAAAAATTGCACATTTTAGAATCGTTAATTTAAATCGCACTTTTTGAAACAGCAAACCCAAACAGACCATAAATAGACTCACGACTAAACCCTAAGGCAACGCCCATTGATTGATTTACCTAACATAATCCAGGGCAACATCATTTGCTGCCATTTACTAAAACTGAAAACAACTTCAATTAGGTCGTTGTGTTACGTGGGTATTTTACACCATCCAATAAAAAGCTGACACCTCAAATTTTCTCACAAATAACCAAGAAAATGTCCACACATAATTATATCACTCACATTCAAAAGAAACCCTCTCTTTCTCGATCAAATGCAGCAGCCCATTCAAGAGAAACATAGCCACCTTCAACCACCAATAAGAGGACTGAAAGTCTGAAAACAAAGAAAGGAGGAGATGATGAAGGCTGTCTCTGCCTAAGATGTATAAGATTTCAGATTTAAACTTCCTTTAGTTGAAGGTGGCAATTGGCGGTGGTAGTTAAAGGTGACTATGGTGTTTGAATGGGGCTTCTCGAACGAGAGGAAAATGGGTATCGTTTAATGGGGTTGAGATTATGTGTGGAAGTTCATTTTTGTTGTGTAAAAATATGATGTGATAGCTTCCCATTGGATGGTGTAAAGGACCTAGTTTACACCAAGTCTTGATAGTAGGGGCTCTCTTATTAAATTACCTAAAATAACACTTGAAAATTAAAATAAACATAAATTAAAACTAATAACACAATTAACTAATAAAACATAAATAAATTTACAGACCCAATTAACTCTTGCCGTTCCGCATCACAACCATTATCAATATATAGCTTGAACCAATAGCAGGCTTTTTCCACCAAAACCTGACCTTTCAGTCGTCCAGTAGACACAAATTTATGTATTACTCAAATACATACTTCCTATGTACTATTCTAATCTCGTCAAATTGATTAATCAATTCTTTTTTCTTTTTTTTTGTCTTTATTAATCACCAAAACCTATAGTCAGCAAAATGAAAGTAATTGAACTGAAAGAGTCGTAAGAAAGTACTTTTCTACAATTTGCTTATCAAAGAGAGAGAGAGAGAAAGAGAGTAACCTCTTCAGCAGTGATGATTGCCTTGATATGCTGAGCACACAAAAATTGCAAACAAAAACCAATCAGTCCCAAAGCATTCAAACCAAAAACAAAACAAAGAGACAAAATAAATGACCTCCAAGTTGAGAACGATGGCCCTGTCACGACCGAGAATGGTGGAGGGGTAGGACAACAAGGGATCAAGAATGCGGAGGTCGCGGGCGTGGATGTGGACGCGGCGCATGATAGCGTACTTGTCCACGTCCAACACGCTCCCTTCCCCCGTGCAGTCTATCGACATCCAGTTCCGAGCCCACTGGCCCTTCATCTTCGCTACCACCGACGCACCCGGGTCCGCCGGCACCACGTGCCCGTCCCGAGCCATTCCTCACATCCCCAATCCTCTCAGGAGCCCTAACCACCACCACTTCAGTTCAAAATACAGTTATAATGGTAGCGCCGTGTGCATCTCCATAAAAGTTATTGAAGATTTTTAAGAATCGGATTCGCTTGGAGGGGATGGATGGTATGATTTTGATTTTGATTAATCAGTCGCTTGATATTCGCGTATGTTGGGCCGGGTGGAGGGATTAAAGAGACTTGTGGTTTCGGGTGTAGTCTGGTGCAGTACTGGTATGGTGCGGTCTCAATTGGGGGTTTGCCACGTACGTCAGGGAAGGCTTGGCGCGCGTTTGTTCGTTTAGTGGGGGAACTGCGCGGTTCATGCAAGTAGTGGCTGAAGACACGATTACAGTTTATTTAATCCACAATTATTGTTTCATCAAACTTTCAATATTAAACAAACAAAAATGCTACCAGTCTACAACCATCCATCTAAATTACTCATTTTTTTGTTTTTATCATTATTTTTATTATGGCTGATAATTTTTTATAGGACTCATGAACTAGATACAAAATTAAAATATTAATGTTTGACATAAACAGGTTCAGGTCACAAACGGGTCAATCTGCTTCATTCGTTTAATAAATGTGTCAATCATGAGTCAATTTGCTTGACCCATTTATAAAATTATTATTTTTTAATATAATAAATACATATTGAAACAACTCAAACATGTTGTGTTAAATTAGGTCAAACAGGTCAAATATCTCTTGCTTGGGTTGAAATTGGTCAATCGAGTTGTATTGAAGTTGAAGGGTTTGGCACGTTTAACAAAATAAATTGTGCCCAAGTTGACCTTTAGTGGATTGACAGGTCAAGCAGATCGATCCAAATCTAACACGCCAATCAATTACGGAGCTAAAAAGTTGTCTGAGTAGGGGAGGAATTTAAATAATAAAATGTAATAATTTTTTTTTTTTTACTGAAACTTGTTAATACTTGACAAAATTTTAAAGTATAAAGAGATGTCAATTTTAAAGTATAAAGAAAATCCTTACCTAAAGTTATATAAAAAATGTGAATGTCTCGTAAATAGTGCATTTATTTAATAGTGTAATTTTACGTTTTTGCCCTTTGTCTGTCTTCTTCATTGTTAAGTCAGATAAGATTATTTTTGTCTTTCACAATTTCTTTAATCTTTAAATTGTAAAATTACTATTTACAAGTAGATAATGGCAAACAGTTACAATTAGATAAAAAGATAGTTATAACTAGATAAACATGGATTCAGTTATATTTACAACTGCCTTCAAAAATTACGAATACTATCAAACAGTTTCTTTATCAACTTTTGTTTGACAGAATTAGATTAAGATCAGATGAAACCTGGTGAAACTTCAACAGTGTAACGTGAGTTCAATTTTCTTCTCCACTGAGAGTTTAATTTTCTTCTGCACCGACTACAACTATTATATAGAGCAAATAACAATTTCTTTACTTTGTTTTGAATTGCAACCTCAGGTTTGATTCGTCTTCTTTAACCATTTTTTTTATTTACCATTTTCTCAAATTTGTATCGCTTTGTGGTATGGTTTCATGTTTAGCCAAGTGACATTTTCTTAATTAATATATTTTTTAATTAATTTTTATGCTTAGAAATGTATATGTAATTGCAAGAATTTTCTTGACTGTAATGGACTTATTTTCTAGGTGACAATTCATTTGCTCGCCTTTACACCTTCGTCGAGTCTAAGATTGAAAGTGTTGTTCATGTTTGATCATTCTCTCTTAGTCTTCTTTTCAATTTTGAGTTTTAGGCTTTGTTTGGTTTTTGATAAGATTGAGAATCTTAATTTTAAATTATCTTTTATTCAATTGAATATATATCTAAAATTTTATATGACTTCTATGAGAAAAGCAAGGCATCTGTATGTAAAGAAATATAATTTATATTGTTTTCTTTTTATTGGTCTTTGTCATTTTTGAAATGTGAGTCTAACCTTTTCTCACAAATGTAAACATTATAAATGTCATTCTACAATGATAGTAATTTCCTTAAATGTTTTGTTGTATTTGAGACTCGGAAGTTTTAAAGGTGGTGAGAAAGAGGAGAATAATAAAAATGCAGTGAACCCAATAAAAGATTCCAGCTATGGGTTGTAATAATGTAAAATCTTTACATTTTTCTTTTATAGTTTTGTTATACCCATTAATTATAGATTACAAAAATAATATTAGATTAGTAGGATTTGAAATGGTTGTTGTTTTTTGTGAGTGTGTTGTTTAGACCATTTTGACTGATTTCAAATTTTTTTAAAGAAAAAATTTTGTTCTTTATATGTCATTGTATCACTCAAATTTATTTCGAAAATTGAAATTAACAATTGCAAAGTTACAAGGCAACACATAGTATACATCCAATTAGTAGATTTGAAATGGTTGTTGATTTTTGTGTGAGTGTGTTGTTTAGACCATTTTGACTAATTTCAATTTTTTTTAAATAAAAAATTTTGTTCTTTGTATGTCATTGTATCACTCAAATTTATTTCGAAAATTGAAATTAAACATTGCAAAGTTACAAGGCAACACATAGTATACATCACAATTAGTAGGATTTGAAATGGTTATTGATTTTTGTGGGTGTGTTGTTTAGACCATTTTGACTGATTTCAAAATTTTTTTAAAGAAAAATTTTGTTCTTTGTATGTCATTATATCACTCAAATTTATTTCGAAAATTGAAATTAACAATTGCAAAGTTACAAGGCAACACATAGTATACATCACAATTAGTATGATTTGAAATGGTTGTTGATTTTGTGGGTGTGTTGTTTAGACCATTTTTGACTGATTTCAAATTTTTTTAAAGAAAAAATTTTGTTCTTTGTATGTCATTGTATCACTCAAATTTATTTTGAAAATTGAATTAACAATTGCAAAGTTACAAGGCAACACATAGTATACATCACAATTAGTAGGATTTGAAATGGTTGTTGATTTTGTGGGGTGTGTTGTTTAGACCATTTTAACTGATTTCAAATTTTTTTAAGAAAAAAATTTGTTCTTTGTATGCCATTGTATCACTCAAATTTATTTCGAAAATTGAAATTAACAATTGCAAAAGTTACAAGGCAACACATAGTACCATCATCAATTAGAAATAGAGAAATACCTCACTTTCACTTTCACGCTTTTAAGTGCACATTTTTTTGCCTAAACTAAAAAAGTATTTTATTCAAAATTCAATAGTAATGTATCTATAATATAATATCATTTTTAGTATATCATATTTTATCAATTTATAGTTTAACTTTATTCGTTTAGAAAATTCAATATATACTTGTTCAATAATGTAGAAATTATATATATATATATATGTGTGTGTGTGTGTGTGTGTTAAAATTATAATATTAGTTTAAAAAAAAAAATTTAAAAAAAATTATAATATTAACAATTATAGTGAGATATAACAAAGGGAACAAAGCACGTGCATTGCACGTGCTATCCAACTAGTCTTGTGAAAAAATGCCAATATTTTTCTTATTAGAATAAAAAAAATTAATAATATATATATATATATATAATCACCGATGTCAAACAAATAATCAGGTCTCATTCAGTCATTCCTCTAAAGATTCTATGACAATTACATCACAATAAGTATAAATGCGTAAATCAATCAAAATAAGTACCGTTGTACAGTACACAACTAAATGGCCCACACGGCGACACCTCCTAATCACACATGTATTAATTCACAATTTCACACACGTCACGTATCTCTTTATTTCTATTAGAGTATTGAATCCAATCAGTGCTTGGTTTGCTTATGCAATTTTAAAAACCGAGATTTTAAAAGTAGTGATTTTATATTTTAAAATCTGAGATTTAAAAACATAATTAAATGTTTGATAAAATTATGATTTGACCTTTAAAATCATAATTTAGCTTTAAAATTTTGTGTTTTCAAATTTTTTTATCTGCGATTTGAAAACGTAATTTTTTTACATTTTCAAATCATAATTTTTAAAAATGTAATTCTCAAATAATTTATTTTTCACAATTTAGTTTAAAATCACACTTATTATTTATAAAATTGTAATCTCAAACATACCCAAAATCTTTAACCACAAGCGGTCGTTATATAGGCTCCATTGAAAATTTCAAGTCTAAACCACACACAAACTAAAAACCTAAATGTAATATATATGCGATTATGGATTACCTTCACTCCTTCAGCTTCAGATTTTCCTCACCAATATAGGTCCATCACTAACCCAAAGAGTGCGATTTCTTTTTTAACGAAACAATTCTTTTTCTATTTGGTCTCTAGGCATGAACGAAAGTAGGCCTGTTTGGGATTGCGTTAGAGAGCTTAAAAAGTACTTTTAGTACTTAAAAAGTTGTGTCAAACAAAAAGCTAGCATGTTTGATAAAAAATTTCAAAAGTACTTATTTGACTTTTTATTCTAAAAATGGTTCAAACGCACTTTTGGAAAAAGCTTAAAAATGAAGCTTTTGTCAAAAAACTCTTTTTGACTTTAAAAGCTCTATTTTCTAACGCAATCCCAAACGGGCCCGTACTCTTTCTCTCCTCCCCTCTATGTGCCTTTGGCCATTTTCAAGTGCATCTTGAATTAGAATCAGAATTCAATTCCCCTTGAAGATCTGCACTTTCTTTTTTTTTTCTCCAAGCAAATGTAGAAGAAAGAAGACAACCGGTAGAATTAAAAGAGAATCAGAATTCCCATCCAAGATTTTCTCTATCTTTTTCTTTATATTTTTCTCCAAGTAAATGAAGAAGAAGAAAAGAGAGGTTGAAGGAGGAAGAGGAGGGGCTAGTAGTAGCCTAGGAAGTAAAAAAAGCCTCAAAAATTTCAGGTAGAATTTTTTTTTTTTGAAAAAATGTTTTTATATGATATAAATGTGAAAGTGTTTGTTAGAGTTAGAGAGTTCATATTTGAAAAATACTTTGTATTTTGGAAAGTGTTTTGATGTACTTTTATTTTGCAAAGAAAAGTAATATTTTCAAAACCTTACCAAGTCACGGTTGCTGATAAACACCCAAGATCACAGACTTTACACTTGCAAAACAGTAAAAAAAAAAAAAAAAAAAAAAAGAAGAACAACTACTCAAAATTGGAGTAAAAACCACAAACTTTATTGATAATTTTCTGACCACCGAAATACAGCCAACCTCTACTTATTTAAACCATAGTATATGGTTTTTTATTGGGATCTTGTTTAATGGCTAAATTTTTGATGGATAGAGGTTTTTTTTTAATTTATTTTTTATTTTTTATTAATACATTTTTTGTAATAGTATTAATAAAATTAGAAAAAATATATATATTACGTAGTTGATAAAAGAAATTTGGCAACTCAATTCTAAGAAAAACTTGTTGATTTTGGACAAGCTTTTTAAAGCCTAAAAACGAAAAATTGTCCGAGGCTTTGATAGCCCAACCTGCAATTAAGCCAATTCTGCAAGGAATTCTCCGAGCCAAACCTGCATCTGTTTCTCTAAGGCCTCGTTTGGTTTGCGGAATGATTATTCTATTAGAAAAAGGAATAGCTATTCCTTGGAATAGAAGAAGGTGGAATGGAATAGTTATTTCTATTTCTTAGTTTGATTGTAACGATGAAATAGAACACTGAATAGATATTCTTTTATTTAGT
>FXXK01002184.1:48365-88183 GCA_900184695.1 Betula pendula
AAATCATCATATTCACCCATTAATTTTATTTTATTTTATTTTTTAAAAACAAAAAAAAAACAAAAAGCACATCACCAAATGGTTTCATAATATTAAAAAAAAAAAAATTGATATTGGAGTGTGAGGGGCTTTTATGAGAAAATGTTGCAATAATTATATTCCAGTAGGAAAGGAATAGGTATTCCTCTCATTTTTAAAATGAATACCTATTCCTCTTCGTAAGGAAATAAGTATTCCTATGGGAATAACTATTCCTATGAATAGGCTCTTACCAAATAAAAGAATGATTATTTCATAGGAATAGTCATTCCATTTCAGGACCTATTCCGCAAACCAAACGGGGCCTAAGGCTTTAACAACCAATTTTGGTCCAACGAGTCATTTTAGGCCTCTCAGAATCCAAACTTTTTAACTCTGAAGATTTTCCAAGACCAAAAAAAAAAAAAAGGCTCAGAATGTTTTTTAACGTACATATTCTTTTTAGTCTCATTTCAATGTCATTGGATGTCTCCAAATACATATTTTTATAGTTTACTTTGATATTATGTTAAAATATTTGAAAAAGTATAAAATATATTAGATAGGCAAAAGCAAAAAGATAAAAAAAAGAATTTGTTTGTGTATCTTCTATAAATTTTTTAGGGGATCAATTAGAAATTTTTTATATTTTTTTAATCAAATGGGATTCACATTTTCAATGAAAATGTAGGCCCATTTGATTAAAAAATATAAAAAAAAATTCTAATTGATCTCTTAGAGAGATTTTTAGAAGATGCATAAATATTTTTCATAAAAAAAACATAAAATTTGAGATGATTTGACGTTAAAGCTCTCATTTCTCATTTTAATGTCCAATAGAGCTACATTTTGATTATGTTGACGTGTTTGACAGTACAATGGAATGCCTATTTATAGACCTAATAGATGTACAATATAAAGAAAAATTCTATTAATTATAATATCTCCTTTAACTCAAGATGAAAGCTTGCGTTTAAAATGAAAAATAATTAACAATTATTTATTTATTTATTTATTGTTTGGAATGGAAGATTTTTATTATTATTATTTATTTTTAACTAACTTGAATCGGCAAGGTGTCTCAAACTAACTCAGCCTAGTTGACTCGTTGTTGGCTAGCGGTTGACTCATTCGAGTTTGACTCGGCCACTAGTATGAACCGAACTGTCATCGTGAAGTGGTGGCTGTAGATTGGTGGCCGGGTGACTCAGAGGTTGATTGGTTTCCAGTGAGAGTTGACAGACAGTTGAGGTGGTTGTTGTATACGATCGATGACCAACAATGGCTGAAGGCTGGGTTGCGTTATGGCCAAGAGGTTGGGACAAGGGTGGCTGAAGATTGGGCGAAATGGGTGGCCAGTGATGGTTGTGACAATATCTAGTTGCCGGAGATGGTGATAGAGGTGTTTGGACTGGAGTTGCCGACAATGGCCTTGAGGTGGCAGTGACAACGAAGCGGTAATCGAGGACATCGACACGGTGATCGAAGACATCAGCACAAGGGCCAGCATCAATGCGGTGGCCAAATAACTGGGCCGAAAATGGGCTGCTGAAACTCGGTCAACAAGGCTGCTGAATTGGGCTGACAGAGGCCACTAACTAAGTTGACAATGGGCCACTAACTGGGCCAACTTCAGTCGAACTAGAAACAATTGATATGGTAGTAAAGAGTTGAGGGGCCGCTGAAGCTGCAAGTGGGGCACGTGTAGGCCAAGACGAGCGGATGAGAGTAGATTGGACTTTGAAGGGCCACGATCTTGTCTCCAACTCTTTTCCAAGTAACAATCACCCATTACGACGGAGAGGAGCAGAGAGGCCCGGTGACCAACGGTGGAAAGCAGAGATGGCTTCAAGTTTTAATGTTATACTCGTATGCAAACAGACTTGAAAATACAATTTTATTTTTGTTTTTTTGGGATCCGGCTTGCTGTAATTAAATTAACCTAAAATCTTCTGATAAAAATTTCAACGGTTAAGATTTACTCTTATACAACCGATGTTGTCGCACACATAACGCACGAGACAAAAGAGATGAAGGGTTTATTTGGAATTGAAATTGCAATTTTAAAAAGTGCGATTTTAAAAAGTGTAGTTTGAAAATGTAATTTTTAAAAACGTAGTTAAGCGTTTGACAAAATTACAGTTTGACCTTTAAAATCGCAGTTTAGCCTTTAAAATTTTATATTTTCAAAAAAACATTTTTTAGCTGCGATTTGAAAACGTAAAAAATCTTCGTTTTCAAATTACAATTTTTTCAAAACATAATTTTAAATAATTTAATTTTTACAATTTTATTTAAAATTACACTTATTATTTACAAAATCACAATTTCAAACACATCTAAATTATCGTTGATTTATATAGATTATCCAGGAAGCAGACTTAAAGAGTTTGGTAAATCAAACTCATGTTCCGTTTACAAAATTACGACCACCCCAAATCACCCAATTAATTTTCCGGCGAGTTAACAAAATCCGGTGATCGAAGTTGTAAGATATGGCTGGAAGTCGTGGTTGGATGAGGAAGAGAGAACAAAGAAGAGGGCTGTAAAATAAGGTAAAGACTGTTTTTGGCTAACTTACCAAAACAGTGTTGTCTCATTGATTTATATAATTGTACACTTCAAGAATATGTCATCACTGTTTCAGGAGAAAAAGAAGTTATGCAAATATACAGATATGTACAACCAACTAAAGCTTGTAATTCAAACGATGACAGCTAGTGATTACGACAGAAACAAAGAGATAAGACATAAAAAACAGAGAGTATGTTTTTTTTTTTTTAGTGGGTTTGCAATAAAACTTCTTTTTCTTTAAAGGATGTATATGTGTATGGTGTGAATTCTTTTTCTCTGTTTTCCCCTGTTCTACAGTGTGCAAACAGAGGACCATTTCTCAGCTTCTAACGACACATAGGACCCATGATCATTGATGGTGTCCCATCTTCGCAGGTTCCTTGGTTTCCCACTCACGTCAACGGTGATGCCCACGAATGGTCCTCGGTGCATAAACGTGGCTTAGAGTTTTAGACCAAACAAATGGCTCTTTCCTAATCATAGCTGGGAGGAGGATGGGGCCCAAGAGTACCTCTCGTGTGCATCGGCAAATTGGGACCCAGAAACTCATCAACCACATCACAGAATCGCAGACACAGCAGATATTTGAAAATCCTCCTGTCTGGGACTTTGTTTTCACGCGCATTCACCACAACCTTCCGCTGGTCCACTACAGGTTAGAGCAGGATCCGAAATCCGAATATGACCAAATTAAGGGATTGATTTTGATTTTTCATTCCCTACGTCCAATTCAAAGGAATACGAATAGGACCTTCCATTTCAAATGAAATCAAAGAGGATTTATTTTGTGGGTGAAGATTAGATTTTATAGAATCATATGCTGTCATATTATTTAGAATTTTTAAACGATTTGACGCTAAATACAATTAAATACAACAAAATAAAATATTAACTATAAAATAATTATTTGAGATTCATATAGTTTATTATGCTAAGCAAACCACGGTTAACGTTCTGTAATAAAATCCCATCACAAAACCCTTTTCTTGTGTTAAGTTACAAGACCAACTATATATTTTTGAGAATATGATCTTCATAAACTTTTCATCTTGATGAAACGAAAAAATGGTTCTAAATATCTGATCGAGTCATTTAAGAAATTTTGGCTCAGTTAATTTGTTAATGCTTGTTGGAGGGTATTTTTTTTATTTTTTTATTTTTGTTTGTTTTTTAAAATTAACTTGATGATAAGATTTAACTCCAATGAAATTATCTGCTTTTAGGAAGAAAATGAGGAAGGTTTCCTAATTTCATCATCCTAAGCATCAAACACACACCCAAACACACATATATATATATGGCGTTCAATTGAATATTTATCTTCAAGTTAATTGATTATCAAATGATAATCATACACAACTATAAAGCTCCTTTTATTTATAGTTGGGGTCGAATTATGGTATATATATGTATGTGTCCTAGCTTTGAGTATAATAACAAATATTTATTCGAAATAACACCACAAAGTCACCCCAAATATCCTTTGCTTCATCAAAATTTCTAAATCCACTACATATATATATATATATACCACTTTGGATGAGCTTATCTTTTTTATTTTTTTTTCTTTTTATATTAACTTTTTGTTTTTCTTTTCTTTTATGAATTGGAGATGTCACTTGAATCCATGCAAAGATTGCATATAAAAGACTCCTCGGCCCTTCAAACCCCAAGCTTGTCCTTGATAAAAGTGGAATTAATTTGATGACAAAGCTAAAATACAACACATTTGCTAAAACTTTGATGCAGCCGTTTTCGAGCAGGTTCGTCATACTTAGAAGGTCATATCCTAAGATTTTAATATCGGATGAATTTTTAATGGCGCTGAAAAGCTTATTCGAAGGGCTACAAAGTTATATTTTATAAATATTTTTCAATTCTAACATTTATTAGATCAAAGTGGGCCACTAAGAGAAATACGAAAAAATAAATAAATAAATTAATTAAAGTACCCGAGAGCCTCAATCGAAAGACGTCGATACCCATTCAACCGAGGTGCTGCATCTTAAGACAACCTAACACATTTGGTCGCTAGTCGGTCGAAATTCATTCGACCGAGGTACAGTCCGAATAAAACTTTTGTCTGTTCGAACGCAATTCAACAATTACATTTTATTTCGCTTTCCTAGTTGGGTTTGTTGGCGGCTTAGGCCACAACCTATATATATATATATTTGTTTTTTGCTATTAAGTAAGAAATACTCAAAAGGTTGAGTTTTTTCTTATTTTACCTCAATTTCTTGATTTTGTTCTTGGTTTTGGAAAAAAGGCTGTACGTTTTGAGCGTTTTAATTCTGCGACCCAGTATACCACTATGCGTCAAACTTTACAACTCAAGGTATAAAACCAGTCTAAATCCATTAGTAGGTGCCTCAAATGATCCAAAATGATCATTTATTGAGCTTATAAAATACAATTACTAGGACATTTCTATACTACAAGATATGAAGAGGCAGGTGGATGGCTGTATCAGAGGTGGGTTTCTTCTGAAACATGTGCTTTGGTCCAGTATAACTGCAAGATTTTTGATAAGGAGGTGCACAATGCAGCAAAGAAATGGTGGACCCTTTTGCAAAAGTTTTCCTGGCCAGATATGATACAGAATATGGGGAGCTAAAAAGAGGATACCCACGTATTTAATGTCCTTGAGAAAGACTAGCCCCGAATTTAAAGCAAGAAAAGATGCACAACCCCCCCCACGCCCGGCGGCGGGCCGGGCGGCGCCGCGGGGCTCCCAAATTCTGGCACTCTTGCTTTGTTAGGTGCTCCTTTTGGGTTGTATACAATAATTATTTATTTAAATTGTTAACAATTTAAACAGAAAAGATTAGAAAGTTCATATAAAACCCATTTACTTAAATAAATTTTGAGTTATCGGACTATCTACTCGGACATGTATATTTTATATGAACTTTTTAACATTATCAATTTAAATTGCTAGTAATTCAAACGGGTGATTGCCGTGAATTCTTTCCCATCCGGGTTTCCTACTCCACGGGACCACAGCCCTAAGCTAACTTGGTGGCATTTGTCATCTTGTCTTATTCCCATGGGACACCCTACAGCCAAGAAAATTCTCCATGTTAAAGCTCCACCTAGTTATGCTCTACCACCGACTCCTATGGCTTAATCTAGGTAAATTTTTTATTCAAACTTGTTTAGTTTTTTAAGGATAAAGTGGAAAGAGTAGGACTAAAAGTAGAGCATTTAGCCACACCAAAAGGCATCAGCACCGACCTGCTAATTGAGCCAAAGCAAAACAGTCCAACCTTTAACATCCTGTACAGGGGCTTCAGTGTCTGTATTAGTGGGCACAGGGGAGCATATACTTCATAATTAGGGTTGTTGTCAACAGCAGAAACTTTTACATAATATCTTTCTGGCACTGTACTGTAATTACTGGATTGCATTTCATCCTCTTCATTCTGTATGCAACGTTTTTACAGGCTAATATAGAATAAATATATATTGTCGTTGAATATTACCAAAATCATGTTCTGCCTATATATATATATCTATTTATTGAAAAATGAGACAATTCCAACAAGTATAGATAGATTTTTTAGGCTCTGTTTGTTTTAAAGGAAAATATTTTTTAGAAAACATTTTTCTTATCTTTTGGTGTTCGGTACAACAAAAAATTATGGTCAAACCGAAAATATTTATTTTCGGTTGATTAGAAAAACTTTCATTAATTTTTGTAAAATAGTTTTATTTTTTAAAAACTGTAAACAATTTTTTAAGGTTGAACTTCTCTTTTTTGTATGCACTCTTTTTTCCAATTCATTATCCAACGCCGGAATCCACAATGGCGTTTGTAGGAAGTCGCATGCTATTTTCTGTCATTGCTGATTTTTTGTATAACCCAAATGCCAAAAAATATTTTCAAAGAAAAAATATTATGTTGAAAATATTGTCCGACGAAAAAAATTTTACATTGAAATAAACTGACCCTTAATTTTTTTTTATCAATTACTTCATGATTTTATAAACTATTATAAACATATTTCTTTTCTGATTTCCAGCATGACTTGGTCGGTTCCAATATTTTAGCTGGCAAACATAAAATGAGAATATATAATATAAGACCAAACTTGAAGCAGTAAGCAAAGCAAGAAGTCATGAAACAAATATCATATTTCCATCACTACTTATTAGAATATATTCTGATACTCACCGTAATTCTTTAATATTTTATATTTATCAGAATT
The DNA here is from genome assembly GCA_900184695.1 of Betula pendula. Lineage (NCBI taxonomy): Eukaryota > Viridiplantae > Streptophyta > Magnoliopsida > Fagales > Betulaceae > Betula > Betula pendula. The sequence goes on from FXXK01002184.1 coordinate 55,169, forward strand.
ATCGTATTTTTTTTTATATAAATCTGATTTGATTTTATAATATTGTCTATTAATTTTCTGATTGTATTTTCTAGTTTAATTGGCCTTATTCAACTATAAATAGGTCTTTCTATATATAGTTACAATTACTCAGAAATATAATATTCACAATATATTCTAACAACTACCATGCATATTTTCCTTTTCTTGGATACCAAACATGAATCGGTGTGAATTAATCATCAATATTGCAAAATAATCCATGTCTTCACAGGCAGTACTTGGTCAAAACCTGCCAACCTGCTGCAATGCCAACGAGCCAGTATCGACACCACAGACGACGTGTCATATCTCATACCCTACAGGGAAATTCTTGTGGATCAAAATCTGTAAAAAAAAAAAGATCTAGATCTGATTCATTTTAATCGTGCATCGCTATCTCTCTCGAGAAGTTCTGGACTGAGAAAGCGCCAAGCTTTTAGCACAGACACCACAAGTGCAAGCTTGCAGCTTACGTTGCCAGTTCATTGGTCAGACACCACAAACTTCAGCTAACTTTGTGGGTTTCATCAATATGTTGCTTTCATTTCATTGCTGAAGCAATAATGACAAATTCCAACAATGTTTAGACAGAATGATATATATGAGATTTTGCTATTATTGAAGAGTTCGATTCCTTGGAACTAAAGCTACTAAATATTGCTTTAAATTTTGCCAAAGGGGTTTGAAAAACTCAGTCTAGAACTATCTGATATATTCGAGTAAAAAAATCCTCAATAATTCATTAATTTCAATAATAGTTATTTTTACAAAACATAAAAATGAAAATGTACCTTTAGACATTTTGTCTTTTAAGTTGCAATATATTAATCATGCAAAAATATTCTCTCGTGTGTACTAAGATATTGTAGCAAATTTGTGTTGTCCAACTTTGATTTGTTAAATAATTAAGCCTTTTAACATGGACTTGAGTTTGGTTTGTTTAATTAGCTAGCTAATGACCTCGAATTATAAACACTTTAATGAACCGACCAGAAGTTATTTAATTACAAACAATTTGACTTGTTCTACAATTGTAGCCAACTGCATTAGGTATTTATAACTTTGAGATTATAACATGGAGTGTAATGCTATTTTGTAGACTATTATATAACTGTCATACACTTTAGGAGAAACTTTATTTAGGCCCCCCAAACTTTCACGCGTTTTGAAATACTTTTCTTAATATTTGATTTCTCTCACTTTGACCTCTCATATTTTTAAAATACTTCATTTAGCCCTCTCCGCTAGAATTTTCCGTTAAATTATAACGGTGTTGTCCAAAAATTATCAAAATACTCATCGTTTTATATTTTTTTTTAAAAAAATACAATGATATTTTGAAAATTTTAACAAGGTGTGACGGTGAAAACAGACAGAATGGAGGTTAAATGATATAAATTGAAAGTATGAGTAGCCAAAGTAAGAAAAATCAAATATCAAGACGGGTATTTCAAAACGTATGTAAATTTAAGGAGCCTTAATAAAGTTTCTCCAAAAAATTAAAAACTAATTTTCACCATCATTTTATCTATATTATATGATAGACGTATAAATATCTACTAATAAATACCTTTACTTTAAAACGGAAGGCACAAGAACAAGCACAGGGCGGAGCCTTTTTTTTTTTTATAAATATCCCTTAAAAATTTATTTTTAACCCTTCAAATTTTTTATTTTTAGTTTTGACCCTCACAAACCTAAAATTCTAGTTATGCAATGAACAAGCATTATAAAAGTCGTGTTTTTTAACTCCATCGAGAGGGAATAAAAACTCTCGTATGTCCTCACGGACCGAGACAAACCTGGCTGCAGTTCGTGCTTAATTAGCAAAAATATTAATAGCGTGGCGCGTTATCTTAGGAATTTGTTTTGGCCAAAAGGAATTTGGTCAAATTACTATTTTTTTTATAAAAATGCACTCCTAAAATGTAAACTCTTACTTAAATTTATAAAATAATAAAGAAAAAATTATAATAAAAACTGAAATAACATACATTTTTCCAGAACCCAAAATGCAAAGTCTTATTAAAAAAAAAAAACAAAATTTGAAAAGTCTTCTGTTATAAACGAAAAGGAATAAACAATAAAAGAATTATGTTAGGCTGACCATGTACACATGCCATCCCACATGTCATGTACCCCCACAATCCATTAACCGATTAAAAACTCTGCAAAAATAGAGTCCCACATGGCCAAGCCTTGCCCATAACCAACGACCCCGATTGCCCTCCCACAACCCGCCAGAACAAATCTTGACCGTCCCACTGAATCCCCTAGTCTTCCTTATGGGCGGCTGAGCTTGTCCCACCCTTGTCCCCTGTTGCATCGGCAACCTGCCTTAAAGGTGCTGCTATTGCTACCGACAGCCTAGCTTGCCTTTGTCCATAATTCATGCATTTGTGAGAATAACAAAGCCCTTCACAATCTCTCTTTAATTCATTCTTTACCATATATTCTATAAAATACACCCTCGATCGCATTCCCACCATCTTCCCATTAGCCATTTCCTTTCAACTTCTTTCAAGAACTTTCATTGCAATATTGCATCAGTCGCAGTAATTTGTTGCATCTTTTCGTTGTCAAGATTATAAGGAAAATGGAAAGCAAGGTGGCAACCGAGCTTAGATTGGGGTTGCCGGGGACAGATATTGATAGTCAAGAACAAGCAGTTTTTGGTGCAAGAAACAACAAGCGACCGTTCCCTGACGCGAGGAAGGAGTGTGAATCAAAGGGTAGTTCTGTTGCTGATCAACACGCCGACCATGAAACTGCCACTCCGGCCAAGTAAGTCCGTCTATATATATATATATATTCTCGAAGAATAGTTTTATTTGGTAATGTTATTTAGTAGATCGGTATACGATTGCCATATAATTGAAATGATTTGGTAGTGAAAATTATGATCTCTTTGGGTTTGCGATTTAAAAAAAATACGATTTGAAAACATAATTTTTACAAACGCAGTTAAGCGTTTGGCTAAGTCGCAGTTTATCATTTAAAACTATGCGTTTTAAAGAAAAAAAAAAAAAACTCAATTGTCTACAATTTAAAACATGAATTTTTCACGTTTTCAAATCGTAATGTCAAATACCCCCTAATTTTGACTCAACAAGAAATTTTTTAAAAGAAAAATTAATTACTGATTTTTACTGCCACGTTATTCTAATAACTTTTCTTTGAAAGAAAAACATGGACTCACATGTATATATATGTTTGACATGACAGGGCAGCAATTGTGGGATGGCCGCCAATCCGATCTTACAGGAAAAACAACCAGCAGCAGAAGAAGGCTGAGGATGAGGCTGAGGGTGAAGCTGCTGGCATTTACGTGAAAGTAAGCATGGATGGAGCCCCTTACCTCAGAAAGATTGACCTAAGGACATACAAGGGATACCCAGAACTACTAAAGGCTTTGGAGAACTTGTTTAAATGCACCATAGGTAAGATTAAGAACATCAGTATTATTTTTATGTTATTCCAAGTAGAAAGGAATTGAAAATTTAATAATTTAATTAACATTTTAATACTTTCGCTCGGATATACACCTGCTAATTAATACAACATTAAACTATCACTTTTCTCACAAGTTCTGGTTTTTCTTTTTTTCAGGCGAGTACTCGGAGAGGGAAGGCTACAAGGGTTCGGAATATGCACCGACTTATGAAGACAAAGACGGTGACTGGATGCTTGTCGGAGATGTTCCATGGGAGTAAGTTCTCTCTTTACCCCCCTCTCTTTCTCTCTATATATATATACTAGGGTTTTTTTTTTTTCATTTATTAAAAAAAAAAATCTCGACCCTCTTAACCAAAATATATGCTTACAAAGTTACCTACTGTATGTTTGTGCAGTATGTTCATGTCATCATGCAAAAGGCTGAGAATCATGAGAGGATCAGAAGCTAGAGGTTTGGGATCATGCGGTGTATGAGAAACCCACAAGAGCATGCAGGACAAGCAATGATTCTCTGATCTCATTAAGAGCACAACTCTCTCAGCTTGAATTCTCGAAGATTTGAATTTGAATTTTTCGTCTCGTCATCATGTTCAGTCTTTGGCGTTCGACTGGGAATTAATGAGCTGTAAACAGAAAATATTAACATAGTACGTGAATTAAGTTACAGTTTATTGCCTGACCTTAATTTGGCAGCAACATCTGTGGTCGTTTATTTCTTTGAAAGAATTAGTTGTATACAAAGTGACATGTTTATTTAAGTTTGGTTTTGTATTAATTGTTAATGTGGATATAATCATATTCATATAAACCTATATATATACCAAATTATGTCTTTACATTTAATGTTTCTGTGATCTATTGAACCTGCAAATTATGTGTGTTTAATTATATATATATCCTCCAGATTTTGTTCCTCTTTTTTTAGTAAATGGTTTATAAGCTAAATTAAATAGCAATTATATATAACCCTCAAAGCATTTAGCTTGAATCGGAAATTAAGGCCGGAGATTGAGAGGGACACCAGTTTATTAGTCCCTATTCCACCATTATCCATCTTTAATTTTTGGGCCAACCCTTTTGGATGGTCCGACGACTTACCAAAATAGCTGATGGGGTTACCAATCACTTCTGTAAGTTGTTCTAGGCTGTTTTCGGAATGGCCGACCACTTTTAAAATAGTTTTTAGTAGTGGTCGATCATCCCTAATGGTTGTTTTGGAGTGGTCAACTACCTTCAAAACACTTTTGATGTGGTTTTACTACTCTCAAAAGAATTAAAGTGATCTCGTCGCTCTCAACTTGTTATGGAGTTGACGACTATCTCATTTGGCCTTAGTGTGATATATTTGTAATTTAAAATAATTATGTCATGTGTCATGTATAATTAGCATATAACATGTCAAAGAAGAGACATATGGTATTAATTAATTGGTCTAACATGATATATTGTTAATTAATAGGAGATGGATTGACAAATGAACCTAGCTATTGGAAACCGGAGGAAGACTTTTAAGGACCTAATGTTAAAATTAAAAATCTTACGAAAAACTTAAAACCTTTTTTGTTTATTTTTTTGTCCCAATTCCTTAAAGAGTACTAAAGCTTTCTTGCTATGCCTTTGTTTAGCTCCAGGGACGCTGTCTTAGAGAGAACTTTTAAAATAATCCTTTACGATATGTAACATTTTGCTGAAGTTAAATTAGGTTTTTTTTTAAATTGATTATGTTGAATTAGGATTAGAAGTGAAACAAGTAATCCTGACGTGGTAGTTTCAATTAATTTTTAGATTGTTTTTAAAAAAAATTTAACGACTGATTCAAGTATTATTTGGAATTATTTATTAGTAAACTTCAGCTAATTAATAAAGATAAATAATATTTAATTAGCTACCTATAAAACCTATCTAACCTTACTGTTATTCAATTTGTGGCTGTCAGAAACCAGTAACTTAAAACTTTTGTTCGCAAAATCGTATCGAGCAATGAGAAAATTTTTTGGACTTCGTAAACATTAGATTAGCAAATATTCTATTCGTAAAGGGTGATCAGTTAGGAGCACCTAGCCACAAAGCAAATGTGTAACTGCTTTTATTTTCTTTAGTCTAAAAGATTAGAACTTTAATTAGATTATAATATTTTCCCTAATTAAAAAAGATTCTTTAGTTATAGTTTAATTCCCATGTGATTACAAGATGGTAAAGGTTCAATGGATTTCAATTATCAAACAAAAGTTAGGTGTGGTTTACGAGATGACATCTTAGTGCTAAGCTACTATTAATTTTAATTATATTGTTCATCTTTAAACAAACAAGACGATCTTCTCTTTTTCTCTGTCTTCTGGCAACAAAATAATGTATATTACAAATTAAAGGTAATAGCTAGATAAACAAAGTCTGACTCGAATCCAAGGCTTGTCTCTTAAATGATTCTAAGTTTATGCAGATGTCGGTTTGGTGTTTGGATCCATGATTGAAGAAAAATATAAGAAAAAGACTTACTCTTTTGACTGTTGTTAATTATAAGGACGACTTAAAGATAATATGGGCAATTACAAATCTATTGCACCTACTACAACATCAAAGTTTAATATAGTACCACACCGGTGGGGTCATTTATTTGGTTCATTTTTCAGTCATTTTTTTAGGTTTGTTGTATTGAACATTTTACTATAATAATTGATTTGCTCGATCACTAACCTGCATCACATGGAAGGTTTGATTTCAAGCCATGCTTTGACCAAATTAAGCAAGTGTGTTCGATTTTGATGCACTTTAAAAGAGCCACATGAACTGTTAGGAAGCCTGAATTTGTGACACGATTTAAGTAGCTAGTCTCAAGGCACAACAAAAATGGTCCTCATCAAAGAATTTGTTTAATACAAGGATCAAGTTCATCGAATACTGTAGGAAGCTCAAATAAGTACACACTCTTGCAAACAACATGAATAGCCTTAAAAGATGGCATGCACAGGATTAATAGTTTATTATCAAAGAAATATCATTTACAATTTTTTTTTAGAATTATAAAAATTATTTTTAATGAACTAAAGAAGAGAATGACTCAAAGAAAGAAGAGGACTCATATATAAAAATTGTAACACTCTGATTTTATATTGAAAATATGAGCAGCTCACATAAAATAAGTGGTTTATAAAGACACTTATAAGTGTTAAGTTCTACATTATTTATTTATTATGTAAAACTAGATTTTAAAAGTAATTTTAGAAAAATTCTAAATTAACTAGTCAATTACAAATAGTATTAGAGTCGTCTAATAACATTATGGGATACTAAAACACTGTATGACATGACCATAACAAGGACATCAAATATAAAAAAATAAATAGCAAACATAAAATAAGGTTTTTATTTTCTGAGAGCCTGCATAAAATAAGTTGTTTTTATAAAAACACTCGTAAATGCTAGCTAAATCCCACGTTATTTATTTACCATGTCAAGAGGAGGAACAATAGAAGTGTTGGGTAAAATGACTTCAACGGCATCTTTGACTTTAAATTGGACTTCTCCGGCTTCTCTTCCGGCCTACTTGGACTTGGGCTTCCATCCTCAATTTTTGGATTGTGTTTCCTTGTACGATGAGGCCTAACAAAATGTTGCACATGATTTACGTTGGACTTGCTTAGGAAAGATAGGCCCGTTTCGCAACAACTTTTCCCATATATATGGTTTATATATATATAGTAATTATATATATTACTCTCTATATCTACCATGTGTTAATCAAAAATGATATGGCTTTTAAAATTACCATTGAATTTATGATTGATAATTATTGACTTTTAATCTAACGGTAATTTTAAAAGTCATGTCACTTTTGGTTGACACAAGATAGACATGAAAGGTGACTTGTATCATTACTTATATATATATCAACATCTTTTCAAAATTATTACGTAATAATTTTTTTCACTTTCTTTTTCACAAAAAAATTTAATATTTTTTTTTCACTTTCATATCATATTAATTACTTTTTTAAACAAAAAGCTCACTACAAATTCTTTATCAAACGATGTGAAGAATTTGGGATATTTTTTGAACCCTAAAAAGTAAGGGTTTGTTTGAGATTGTGTTGAAAAATCGAGCTTTTAAAGTCAAAAATAACTTTTTAGCAAAAGTTTTATTTTTGAACTTTTTCTAAAAGTGTGTTTTGACCATTTTTTGAATAAAAAATCAAAAAAAATACTTTTATAATTTTTTATCAAACAGATTAAATTTTTGTTTAACACAATTTTTTAAGTACTAAAAATACTTTCTAAATTATCTAACGTAATCCTAAACACGACCTAAGTAGTAGTGTTATATAATATATTGTCTACATGCCTTAAAATGCATGCTTTTTTTTTTTTTAGAACGTCTCAGAAGATGGTTGATAAAAGTCGTACATGATAGAGAAAAGAAAATGTGCATCTTATGAAAAGATATTACCCGAAGTTTCTTCGTAAGATATCCTATATGGATGTGACAGGCCCCTTACCTAATACGAATAATGCAAGGTTTGGTTTGTTGTTATTATTGTTATAATCTAGTCAAAGTATTAAATATTTAAATTTGGTTTATTTAATTTTGTTTCAAATATAAACTTAATTTACATTTATCATTGAGCTAGATAATTTGTTCAAATTCGGTTCATTATTTTTCAAACAAACTTAAGCATATTCATAAAGTATTCGATTAACTTATTTATTTCTTATATAAAGTACATAATTGTCATTGTTTATATTTCTTCAAAATTCATCTTAAACAATCCAATTTCGAATTTATATATACGTATACATCAATCACTCACACACATAAACACTCAAGCACATATTTATATATATCCAGATTCATAATCACAAAAATGCAAGCTATGTCTATCACACTAGGAATAAATAATTTAATTTTTTATTTTTAAATATTTAAGATATTTTTAGTACGAAGTTAAAAATAAAATTATAGGAATTTATACAAGTCGAACCTAATTTATATGAGTTCAACTCGTTTAATACACGAGTCCAAATTTATGTCCAAACTCGATTCCTTTAATAACTTAATCAAATTCAAGTTGAGTTGGAGTTTTGTATGAATAACTCAGTTCATTTTATTCCCAGTTCATATCATTATCCCTTTCAAAGTTTTAGAGTGATTTCAATCTACTCTCTAAATTTTTAAGTTCTTAAGTTTTTCGCGTATTTCACTTTTAACATTTTTAAACAAAATGAGTTAAGTATAAAAAGGTGAAAAACTTGGGAATTTAAAAGTCAAATTTAAAAATTGTGTGAGTAATTTAAAATTGTACGAAAATTTAGAGTGTTAAGTATTTTTATTTTTATTTTAAAAAAAACACAATTTAGTCTATATAATAAATAAAAAGAGTAATAATATTCATAAACCTGGACTAATTAAACAGTAAATCAGTTCATAGCTTTTTTTTTTTTTGTGTTTTTGTGAACAGTAATAACTATCATTTCAAATTTCAATTTTTTTTTTTTTAATCTCATATAGTTATGGGCTAATTTATTATACAATCAGTCCAAATTTATAAATATCATTACTAAAAAAAATGAAAATAAAAGATTGGCCTTTCTTACAAGCAAGCGTTGAGATAAGTTATACATGTGGACCTTCAATTAATGCAAGTAAATCCAAAAACAACAAACACGTGGAAATTCTCCGCCACGCCTCCACGACACACCACTCCCCCGGACCACTTCCAAGCTCCACGTCAACGAAATTCTCATATCAGAATATTATAATAATAATAAATCGGCAATTATAATGCCTGGTAAAAGACCGCAACAGCTACTTGGAAATCTTCGCAACCCTCTTCACTTTCATGTCATCGGTCACTTCGTCTGTTTACTTTTATGACAATTAAAGAGAACACGTTGAGGGGCGAAAGGAACCCTCGGTTTGAGATCCGGCAAGAGGAGGCCCTCACTGACCCTCGATGGGATGAAGCACACGGTTTATGGAGGTAGAAGAATGGTCTTGCAGTTACTGGAGAAGGAGAGGGGGAGCGAGGGGAATGGGTGGTTTTTTGCTGAGGCAAGGGTCTCATTTTTGTTAAATTTTTTACACGTGTCATCTTTCAGGCTGTTGGTTACAGCAAACGGCCTGGATTGAAGCTATTGCTACCACGGCAATTCTTAAGAATTGCCGTGGATCCGAATCCCTGTAAAAGACCGCAACAGCTACTTGGAAATCTTCGCAACCCTCTTCACTTTCATGTCATCGGTCACTTCGTCTGTTTACTGTTTATGACAATTAAAGAGAACACGTTATCGGTGATGTTAAGGGCGTGTTTGGATCGGAATCGGGGTTAGGGTTTGTTTGGCTTTTTGGGGGCTTTGTGTGTGTGTGTTTTTTTTTCTCAAATGTTATTTTTTTTGCTTGGATTGGATTGTTTTCCATCAGAATGATTCAAGATCAAGCTACCGCAACGCCTCGGAGCTCTGCTTATCTCAGTGCTCTTGCCCAAGAAATCGAGAAGACGCTCCAACGGGTTCGTTCTCTTTGCTCTTTGATTTTCTTTTCCCCCGTTCGCTTGCTGAGAAAATGTGGGAAAATGAGAACGGAATTGGCCCAATTGGGTGTGTTGAACTGATTTTTGATTGTTTGTGAGCTGTCAAAGACGATAAAATGGTCTGTAAAAGAGTGTTATAAGATATGAACGAATGGGGATGATTATACTTCTGCTTCAAATTATGCTTTTTTTTTTTTTGGTTTTCATTCTAGTTTTCTCGGCAACCAAAAGCTTGTTGATTACGAAGTTGCTTGTTTTGAATGATTAATTAATTAATTCATCCAATATATTCGAAGAGATTGTTTATGTGTGCCTTCGTTTGTGGTAGGCGCAAGCTTCTCCTTCGCAGAGTCCCAAGTTGTTGCGAGAGCTGTTTGCTGACATTGCTTTAGAGGTTGATGATCGAGCGAGAGGTGAGCCGAGGTTGTGCAAGGCCTGCCTATTTTCTCATTTTGATGCAATGTTTTCGTAGACAATGAAGGAAAAACATTGAAAACCTATTCGGGACTTTTGCTCAAGTACAGCGGCAAATCATACTGAATTACTAATTGTTTGTTGAGATAGATTAGAGATTGATTTTATTAGATTTTCTCTAGTAGCTTGTGGGATATTTGTGCATCACAATCAACAAAACTTAAATTTTGTAATATTTTATTGATAAATAAAACTTAAATTGTGTAATATATATGCAATTTATAGTGAATTGTGACAGTGCTAGGTGTTACAAACAACTATTACGTAATTCATCAAACAAACAACTATTGCATAAAGTGTTCTCATTTTTTTCGAATGAAACTGAAACAGATATTATTCTCACGCCAGAAGAAGGAGTGGTTTCTCCTGCAGAGGATGATACTAGTGGTCCATTATGCTTTTTTGATGTTCTTGCCGATTATTATGTTCTAGTGCCTGAGAGTGGAAAGCCCATCCTTGATTTGATTGTCCAGCTATGGAGCCAGTCATTTGCATCCCATATTTTTACACTTTTGTTCCACAAATGGGTATGTTGGCTTGCTTATAATTATTGTTTGGATCGGATTGTATTCTGTTACGCCATTAATTTTGATCTTGTTTGATAATTCAAACCAACTAGGTAGGATTTTCAAATTTTGCACACAAATTAGTTTTTTAAGATTCCCCCTATTTGATTGGGCTGAAGGAAGTTTAAGGAAGCTTGTGTTGGAAAAAATAAATAACTAAATAAATAAAGTCTTAGAGGTTAACTTTTTGCCAAAGTATCATTTTATAACATGAACAAATAGATTTCTATTTCTGGTATCAAGGGAGCTTTTATAGCTTCAACTTTCATTTGATCGTTAAGCAGGAAGAGGTTACTTTCTAAGCTGCAGAAATAACAAGTGCAGCTTGTCATCTGGTAGAGGACCACCACTTACGGTATTATCATTTTAAATTTATTCTCCCTAGAGAAGAATCTCCCATTGGGAATTTCTGGAATTAGACTACTTAGTTATTGGCTATAGCCATGTGAAGGACATGAAACATGAATTTGGCACATAGTCAATCTTTTCTAATTTGCAAATATACTTTCAAAATGGCCTACTTCTGTTGATCTGTGTAGCACCACTGACAATTGTATCAATTTAAAAAGAAAAACAGATTACATTCGTCACGGATACAATAAGTTTCACCATCAGTCTTGTGTCCTAAAGTTTGGGAATTTTCTTCTTGATAATATTCTTGAAACATTGCAACCATGTCTGACACATGTTGAGGCTCCCGGATATTTGTGATTGATGTTGTAAGGCTTTTGAGTTTTGGTCAAACCCGGTTTCTGTTGACTGTAAACTATTGTTATGCAAAAGTTTCTTTCCTTCCTTTCTTCTTGCTTCTATTTTGCCCAAAAAAATTATGTTACTCCATCCCTATAATTCGTTTAAAGCTTGGGTTCATTAATAATTACGGTTTATTTTTTTAAGGCTTGATTGTAGCTACAAATATTCAATGGTCTGAAATTGTTTTTCAGTTTACTTCTTATGGGATCTTATATTAAACGATCAAACCTGGTTACCATTTAACTCTTTTTCTTTCATTGGGTTGAGGTATGTGCTTGCGATGGTTTGCTCAGCATGAATAGCCCCTGTGGAGCTTAATTGTGATATTCTATGATATATGGATTCCAACAAATCTGCCTAATTCATTGAAGGCTTGTGATGAATACTTATTTATTCCTCTACCCTGACGTTCCTATGATGCTGAGCAGTACATATTTCTGTTTTTCTTTTGCAGCTGTTTGAAGTTCAACTTGACAATTCTGAAGTACTCCTCCGTTACTCATCTGCTCTTGTTCAAGGTGCTACAAATGTTTTATGGTACGAATATTAGAAATAAATGTGGATTATAAGTGGTTGATTGGCTATTATCAAGCTGGCTACTGATAACGTTTGGAGTTGCACTGCAGTATTTCCAATTTCTATTGAATGTTGAGTGCCTTTTGTAGATAATGCTGATGGAAAGATATTTGAAGTTTAGTTTCACTCTGTCCTTTGTGCTCTATTTCACTTCCGAGGTTTCAGAGCAAAGGATATTTGTGTTGTCCCCAGTTATTTCAAATTGTCGATTTTTGTTTGCTCTCCTCCATCTCTTTATTGCGCCAAGTCTTCGGTATCACTTGTTCTATTAAGATCAATTTTTTTTTTTGTTTTGGGTGTCAAATAAAAGGACAGTTGTAAATTTATTTTTATATAGTTACCTTTATAGCAGTTTTAATGAATGTTTTATAAGATTTCTTCAGTATTTAATTTTCATTGCAGTTGAGAATTAGGGTGACGACAAAGAGAAATGTTTCCCACACTCCTTGATGTGGTACTAAAAATCACCAATTGGGCCGAATACAAAACAAAGATAGTATTTTACATATTTGTATATTAAATCATTATAATAATAAAAAAAAAGTGTGGAATTGAAAATGTGGGAGTGAGTGTGTGTAGCATTTATCGCTGACAAATGGGTTTGAAAACTTTGCATGAGGGCCCTGAATTTTTTTTATTGTTGTTTTTGTTTTTTTATTGCTATTATTATTGGTCTCTTCTTCTTCTTTTGGAGTAATGATGTGACAGTATTCTTTGTATGTGCTTGACAATCCCCTGTTTAGATTAATGATAAGTAGGATCTTAATACGTTGTTGTAATAATCATTGTATGATTATTTGCAGGATTGACATCCAAACAAATACCAGGCGTTTCCAATCCCTCTTTCGTGTAAGAGCCCTTCCACGGATGAAATTTTATATTCCAACATCTATTGGTTTAACAATGTCATGAATTTCTTTTATTTTTCCCTGAATTTTTACCACTGAATTCAGTATCTCCTTGAGGAAGTTGCACTGGAGCCCACACGGTTAAACAAGATTCCTGTGCAGGTCAGTCGTTGTTGTCCTACATGCTCATAATTTTTCCTTTTGTGTGGTTGAGCTTTCATGTATAATCAGATGAATACGATACAGACTGTGGAACCATTATCCAATTATTATCTGTAGTATGTGTTTCCTTAACTGTTGCCAATTATTTATCTAATCTCAGGCCCAAAGAGATCTGTATCTTTTACTCTCAAGGTTCATAATTTTCTACAATTCAGGTAGGCTTTACAGTGCAGCAGATACTCTCTTTAACAAAATAGTGCATATTTCTTCATGGTGTTGCCGTTCATGCAGGTGACAAGCTTGAAAGTTTCTTAAAGCATTTTCCAGATTTTCCAAATGCTTTCTTGGTTGGTGGTCCAGGGGACTTCTTCGTTATTGAACTTGCAGATCACGTAAATCCGATTGACCATCTTCACCGCATATATCTTTTGATATAGAATTTTTTTTTTCCATGTAGTTGTATACTTGGAAAAAAGCATCATGCACATGTCACCCTTTTAATATTGTGTAAAATTCTTCTATCATCAGCTTCTAAAGTTAAAGGTGGAACCGGTACTGCTCCATTACCTTTCACACATTAAGGTTCTCCAGGGTATTTCAACCATCTATGAGATCTAAGATTTTTTGTATTTCACATATGTTGGCTTTTTTTCCTATCAATGTGGTTATTAATTTTTGCAGGCATGGAACTGAGAATGACCACAAGTACAAGGTTAAAGACTTGTTTATATAGCTTCACATCTCCCGGTGGTCCAATGTATCCTACAAGAGCCGTTCGTCATGCTGCCTGGGAAGCACTAGATTTTCTTTTTCCTGTGAGTTATATTTTTTCTGAATTAGTTAGCCCAATGGATGGGAAAATTTAAAATTGCAAGTTATTAATGAACTTGTATTGGCATTAAGCTCACATTGAGTTCATTATTATCACTAATCGAATGTGAATCTTCTCAGGTATCCGTATAATATAACTGTCTGTAGAGTATTTAAGTTAATTATAGAGCAGAAGGTTTTGGTTGGATGTTTATCAGACTCGAAGAGGCTTTTAGGTTTCCTCAAAGAACTGTGTAGATGCTTGGTGTCAACCCCAAAAAACAAGAAAGGCTTTCAAAGTGCCCTAGAATCTGCCAATGTATGTGGCAACTACACACACTTACACATATATCACTTAGACCCACATTAGGCTTTTTTTTTTAATACAGATCAAGTATCTTTTTCATCTATGCTTCTAATGTTTGCTGCAGTAGGTATACGCATCCCAAATTGTTAGGTAAGAATCATCTTGGTGAGAGGAATTACCAGAACTAAGTTATAAAGTAGAATCTATCCATGTGAGTTGTTACAATTTAGTAAGAGGATCATTTAGGCAGATGATTGAGACCAAGTTATTTCGTGAGAATTTAGTCCCCATGCTTGACAAGGTCAAAGTCATAACAATTCACAGATTTTCCCCTTTCATATCTTTTTAATTTGTCGGATGATTTTTCTGACATAGCATTAATTTCTGTGGTACAGATTGGGAGATACCCTCGGCATCTTATAAGCCTCTTTTTCCGATTGCTGTACCCATGGTATTGGCCCTCCTCTTGTTGGAACTTCGTAATCTCTTGCATAAAGGCAGTACTATACTCTCTGTTAAGGTTGGTATTTTCCAGTTGGGAGAAGCTGAAAAGGCCATAGGAATCATAAATGTCTACCAGAATTTCATGTAGAGTCGAAACTGAAAATCTCTTGAAAGATTTAAAATTGTGTAGCATCTCAAATTAGTTGATTTGTAGTGTATGTGCGCCTTTGTTTTCTCATTGGCCTCTCTTATTTTATTTTTGAGGGGGTAGTCAATCGTACCAATTGTATTGTTTCTTTTCAGAATATGGCCTACTTTGTACACAACCTATTTGTATGAGAATATCCAAGGTGGCTTTTTTTTTTCATCTAGCTGCTCAATTATTCAATTTTTTTTTCCTTCTATTTTAGATGTTTTCTTACCATTCCTTGCCAAATATAATTTCTCAGTATAAATGCTCGGATCATATATAATTTTTTTTTTTTCAAGATTATATAATTTCTTAGTATGCATACAGTTTGCTTGTCATGAAATACTCGATGAACGTTCTGTTCATAGCCAGTTTTTCTCATAAATCGTGGGTATAGCAAGTAAGCGACACGACATGAGTACGACCTATCAACGATCAATAATGCTTAACAGGCAGGCTTTAATGTTACGGAGAGGTGACGATTTGTTTTCCCGTGTTATGTTATGTTGAGTTCGGTCCCCTTTTTTTTTTTTTTGAAGTGAAAACGTCTTAATTCATTAAATCAATGGGAAAAAACTTGCTCAGCATTACTCTGTATGAAAGCAGGACAATTCCTATGCCAAATACAGTCTAAATATTGGGAAAAGGCTGCTTTTGCCAACCTATGGGATACAGCATTTGTCTCCCTGTTGACATGAAGGGAAACCCAAGATTGAAAGGAGTTCAGTTTTGCACAAGTATCCGCTATTAGTTAACCATATCGACACCGCAAGGGTTCCTCCTTCTTTAGGGCTTGTACAATTTTCAGTGCGTCGCCCTCTAGAATAGCCCGTTGAACCCCTAAACCACAACACAAATCAGCTGCCTTTAAAGCCCCCATTGCCTCAGCAATGACAGGGTCTATGATGTTGAGGACGGTAGTACAAATAGTTGCCAAGACTAAGTCATAAGCATCCTGAGCAATCACACACACCCCCATAGTGTTTGATACTTTGTTGAGTGCCGTATCCCAATTGAATTTAATAACCCCCTCAGAAGGTGGTTTCCATTTGGGAATGTTTGCACGAAAAGGAGGGACCGAAGTAGAGGAGGGCTCCACATGGACTTATTGATACTCAGTCAAATAAGCTGAAGTGTTATGGACAATGAAAGCTGGTTGAGACACCTTACCCCCAAAGACAACCGTGTTGCGTCTGAGCCAAATCTGACATGCGATGCAAGAAGCGAACAGCAGCTCCCCAGCGTTTAGACTTGAAAAAGATTATATATGTCAATTTTACTTAACTCATTTAATTAAGAAATGTTACCCATCATTATTTTAACTATTTCTTGCTCATCTCTATACAAGAAAAGTTCAAATTCATCATTCAATTATGGAACCACATGTGGTCTTATAAATTCAATGGTAAATTTACTTACCCTTTTTTATAGAAATAGACAAGATATAATTAAGAGAATAAAAACAATAATTTTTCTTTAAGTAAACAGGCAAAATTTTCAATCTTAACACACTAATTTTGTATTCTAATTAGCACTATATTTGAATTAAATTCACAAGATATGTAAAAAATTCTAGTTACATGTCATACTCTCTTCCATATTGCATTATGGAAACAAATACAACAGTGAAATCTTATTCAAAGACCAGAATTAGCAGCCCAATTTCAACTTATTAATGATACAAACAATTCACACGTGATGAAACTCAGCAAAGAAAACAGACGCAAGCCACATTCAAAACATAGTTGTGTTAACAGAACCCGAACAGATTTATCCAATAATTAAACTGATCCAAAAGCATGAAACAGTGGCTTATGTTTTTGGTACTTCAATTTGGAATGCTGAATGCCACTTGACACTTAATAGAACATGAGCAGAATAGACAAATTTTGGCACAAATACAGCACCAATCGTCTCAAGTTTCAAGATGCATAAGTACTAAACATAATTCTGCATCAATTAGAAAAGAAACGAAGTTGGGAACACCCGAATCAGGCAGCAGCAGATAAAAAAAACTAAACAGATTCTTGCTCTTAATCCTACAAAAGCTACAGAGGGGTCATTCTCTTCTATCGTAGAACATGCCATCAATTGGCCACAGAAACAAGACGAGATCCACTGAATGATCAGAGTTTAATCCCTCAAATTAGCAACATGAATAACCATATCACTGAAAAGTTTCACCATCAAGCAGCAAATTATCGACTCTTTTCCAGATAAAGTACAAAAGAGAACGACTGTGACCCCAAAAGTCAGGATGAAGGGAGCTTAATACTAAAGCATACTCTTTCACAAATATTCAGGCATCATTACCTTCAACAAAGAAGGCATACACAAAACTCCTTCCAGAGACAGAAGCCTTAAGGTAGTAGTGCACGATTCTGAGCATCAGTGTAAGTCACTCCTGAAATCCTTACTACTTGACCCAGGTTCCAGGTTTGATCCCTACATATGTCAACCTTGCTAAGGTGTTGTTGACACCCATGTCTGCCACCAACACGGCCTCAAGTTGAACTGAAGCAGCGGGGTTCCACATGATTTACTATGATACATTAGAGATCCATAATAATAAACAGGGGAACTAACATTTCCCTGGCCAAAATATACAACAGATGTAACTCCACCAACCATTATATGAACACGGTACAAAATTTATTAATGCACAGACAAATAAAAAACATAAAGAGATCTACCTCAATCGAAGTCTCCCAGTTTTACGATGCATTCACAACCAAAAGATGTTGCAGCTGTGGGTGATTTCAGCAAGGCTCAATTCTCCCACATTTGCAGCCAGAGTTTTCTTTGCATATGGAGTAACCAGAGAGAAAATAGTTCCTCGCTTCCAAACTCCGACTCGTTGAATGTAACAAAAAGAACTTAGGAAGCTAAAAAACCAAAAGCATGGGTTCAGATTACATACTGACAGCTGTCCATCAACCCACATAACTTATACCAAGTCAAAGGAACAATCGACATTAACAGGCCAAACTCCTTATAACAAAGATTCTAACAGTTCACTCTACGGGTAGTTTTTTCCTCTTTTCTCTAAGTAGGATTTTGGTAGACATACACAAAATAGAAGAGATTGTTGCATCACCACAGCGCAAAAGGCCACGGGAGATTGTAATAGCCAAACAATAAAACATGATAATGCCTTCATTCTTTCTGCTTTGCTTCCTCATGATACTTTTCCAGATCAGCATCAAGATCTTCTTGAGATAACTTTTCACCACGGCCTCTTCCCCGTCCACGTCCGCGACCCCTTCCATTGCCACGGCCACCGCCACCACTGCCACCGCTGCCGCCACGTGGCCGACCTGGTGCACCACCCCTACCTTGTCCACTGCTCATTAACAACATTGAACACATTAATCAGGACTGCCATATCATTTTCCATCAGCAGCACAAACGAGAATACATATTCTAGGAAAGGTACTAACAAAAAATTATTAACCAGCAAAAACAAATGGTAACAATGAATTAAACAAAAAATGGAGTGGCACATCTAACAAGGCCAAATAAATGTCAACCAGATTCTGCGAGTAAATTAACATCACAAATGGAGCTTTTAGCTTGATTAATTCCAATTTCCAAAAAAAATCTACAAAGATCCCCGCTCAAAGTGTAGACAACTGGTAATATTCAGTCATTTATTTTCTCAAACTATAATATTGAAAAGTTCTACTCAAGCATTAAATGAATTTTGGTATTAATAATATTCTATTTTATTCTTTTGAATCAATCAGTTATTTCATTCAACCAAATAGAGAAACACAAAAAAACTGTCACCACAATACACATACTAGCATTAAAAATTGCAAACATTAAAATATTCCCAGTGTAGATTTGATCTTTAGCAACAAAAAACCAGACTTCATGCATGCCAACAATATTTAAAAAAAAAAATGATTTACAGCTGATAAACAGAACTTTGAAATAATTATCTCTAAATTTCATGCATTTCCAAGTAAGTTGGCACATGCAAAATACAAGCCCCTACCACACATCTATATCATGGATATTTAAAAGATAAATGACAATACACTTAAAAAGCTTAACTGTCATAACTTTCTTCAACCATTTTGACAGCCATATATTCCTATTTTCAATATAAGAAACCATGGTACAGCACACCCTTAATTCCAAAAGAACATTTAGCAAAGACAAACAACCATGATTGGGATTGCGACAAAAATGCACAGCAAGCATGCCCTCTAGGAATGATAAGAACTACTAATATTGTAAATAAGTGGAAAGGCCCCAAGCATAGTAAACAACACAAAAACTTGATGCCAAATAGGCCATCCCAAGCATAGCAAGCAAATAAGACACAGAAACCTGACACCATGAGCACAATGGAAGTCTTTTCTTTTTTTTTTCAGATAGTGCATACCCTCTTGGAATCGCATTTGAATTTCCAAAATTGCCATTTGCTGCTGGAGGCACAGCAGGTGTTGCAATGTTTGTTCCCACAATCTCTATCTTCATTGGTTTCCCATCAAGCTGAACATTGTTGTATCTCTTAACAGCAGCTACACCATCTGCTCGTCTGGAGAAGACTACTTCGGCCGTTCCCTAGGAAAAAGAGTTTTTCTAAACCACAGCAGGACAAAAGAATTCATCAGAAGGACCTACTTATGCCAAACTTGACAAGATACCTTCGATCTCCCGCTCCTGTCGTAATGGATTGAATAACGTTTGAGGTCACCAACTTCAGCAAACAGTTCCTGCACATAGTTAAAAGTAAGATTAGAAAACAAATTATGTAAAGATGCCTCTACACCAGAAAAAGTACAAAAAACAAACAAACAAACAAAATGCAATTCCCATAACCTCAAGTATAAAAAGAAAAGGGAATGAAATCATAGCAGCTATAATGAGCACATGCACATGGACAACAGCATTTTGGTGGACACGAGATAAACATGGAGGTTGACGTGTATCTTTACTTAATTTAAATAACTACCAAGGAGTGGCCCATTTATGCAGGAAAAAAGGAACTTTTGAGGACATCATGCAACTATGGTATCCAGTCCATATCCTTGCAAACAAGATCATTTTAAAGACATGGATCCCAAAAAAAATAACCTTCTCCAAGAAGTATAATGCAAACAAGCATGAGGTTTAAATAATGCATACAAACAGGGGGGAAAGCAGTTTCCTGCCTATCCTTCCAAGATCAAAACCCATTGCAAACCCATATCCCTATCTTTCCAACCAAAAAAAATGACAACTTTGGAAGGAAGTTCTACAAGGTAACCAAACCTTATAAAAACTACAAAAAAGAAGAAAAAGATCGATAAAGGAGCTCAAGTCTTTCTTTTTTCAAACTCTTTATTCTTGGACAGCTGCTTATTTAGCTCCCTTAGTGATAAGCTTTAATGATTTCCTTGTACATTTCTCTTCCCCTTCTTAGGCGGTCCTGTTATATACTTCTTGTGTGTCAGGGCTGCGCTTTTGCGCTTTTTATATAGTTTCTCTTATTTATATACCAAAAAAAAAAAAAACTACAAAAAAAAACAACTAAACCTATCAAACACAAGCAACATCATCACACAACGCACTTCAAACACAGCTCTGTCAACCTTTAATCACAGGATAAACCAAGTTGTCTGCCTGAACAGCACGGAAGCATGCAAAACACACAATCGCTGTTCTTTACATTTAAGTAACACTAAAAGATATGCAAAAACACAAATTTAAAACACCCTCCCATGACCCCAAATTATACGTACAAGAGTCAAACTCATAAGCAAATCTTTATTTTCTTGTTTAATTACAAAGGTGAATTTGTTTCCCAACCAATGGCTCAAAAAGCAACACTTTAGCTACCTAAGGTCTACTCCATTAGTATCCATCAAAATTTTCTGTCAAATCTTGTACGTGCAGACCACATACTTGGAGAAAAAGTGAGGATTTACTATTACATGATTTAAAAAAGTAAAACAATGGAACTTCAGCCTCCTGATTATTTATAATCAAAGGCATGATTTAACAGAAGCTAATAGATCGGATCTCGTATGGGTATAGTTATATGGTACTTTAGAAACTGGTGATCAAAAAGGGTAATTTTTACCCTATTCTTCTTCTATTGAACCAGGAAAGCAGGCAAGGCTATGAACGATCCAAAACTGAAAGAGCAAATTTTGACCACAAAAGAAAAATATAGATAAGTACCTTAATGTCCTCGTTGGAAACACCGTAATCCAGATTGGATATGTAGAGCTTGGTCCCGGTCTCTATGGCAGAGGCTCGACCCAAATTCTCTTCCATGAACAAATCGTGCTGCCACGGCGTCTCCGGCGCCTAATTTGACATCCAAACAAACAAATCAGAGAACAAATCGTGGCAAAGAGCATAACCAAACATTTAATTTGACGAAACGGTTAAATCTTTAAGAACAATCGGAACCCTAGGTCACCTTGGGGGTGGTATAAGGAGCCGTACGGTTGGCGGCGCGGTTGGGGATACGGCGAGCGGGTCCCGGACCGGGTGCGGAGGTCCGGCTACGGCCTCTGGCGCTGGATCCGGACTGCTTGTTGCTCTTGATGATATCGTCCAAGGCCATGTCTAAAGCAGTCGACATGTTTCTAGATAGAGAGAGAGAAAACCCTAGAAGCTACAGAGAGATAGAGATCTGAGCGATTTGGAAATGACTCAAATGAGAGAGAGAGAGAGAGAGAGAGAGAGAGAGAGAAAAGGTTAGAAGATCGATGACTTGATGAGGAAAGAAGAGTCGCAGTCAGAGGGCAGAGTGGCTTCACGCGATTACTACTATTGGCTCTTGCTTAAATGATACTATATTAATAAAATTTTGAAACCTAGTGCCAACAACGTGGTGTCGTGGTGTAGTTGGTTATCACGTCAGTCTAACACACTGAAGGTCTCCGGTTCGAACCCGGGCGACGCCATTTCGTACATACATTATTTATTTTTTAAAAATTATTATTTATAGGTACATTTTTCTCCAAAAATATTTAACCAGATCATCTTGAATTTTTTTTAAAAAAAACTTCAAATTGTAGATGTAGCCAACAACGGGTGGGCTTTGTTTCTAATTTATTTGTTTTTTATGAAGAAACAATTTAAAACACGAAATATTCTTAAAATTATAAAAAAAAAATTCAATTTTATAACACATCAAAATACTTTTTTTAAATTGATTAAAAAAAACACTTCCGGAAACAAAACATGTACATTAACAAACTTAACCGGAGAATTTAACCTTTGAATCACGTGCACCCAACAACATTTCAAAAATAAATAGACCCTAACCCATTTAATAATCACCTTAAAATAATTAAAATTTGACTAAACAAAAAAAAAAAGGAGTGGCGTGGTGGCGGATTCTCTATTCTTGTTCAAAAAATTACCAGTACCACATTGAAACCTTTTTTTTTTTAAAGTACATCAAGAAAGGACACTAAAGAGAAAAAGGGGGGGTCGAAGGAAAAGTAGGAGGGATGGAGCAAAGGGAATGCAGCAAAAAAAAGAGTTCGTGGTTGCAGCCCAAGAATCATTTGTTAAAACTTTTTGTCCAAGGAAAAGTAGGAGGGGGTGAAGCAAAGGGACTGCAGCCAAAAAAAAAAAATTATGGTTGCAGCCCAAGAATCATTTGTTGATACTTTGTAGATGATGTTTTTTAAAAAAATATATATATATTTTTATGTGACATAAAGGTCAAAGTATTTTTTGAATGTTTTGTATTTATTTAGTTATTGATTAATATTTTGTTTTTAAAAAAAAAAAGAAAAAACAAAATAAAATGATAAATAAAAAGTGTTATCAAATAAACTTTGTCCAAACACAAGACACCTAAACAAACGCGAGGGCCCAACAGCGCTTGTTTGCAGTAAAAACTACAACAAAGCTATGAACCCACTTTTGAATTATTAATTGTGCTAAGTTAGGCCATTACCCAATTTACCCTTACTAACAAAAGATCCAACATGTAGATAAATAAAAAATAGCAAAAAATTATATTTACTCCTTAAATTTTTTTCTTATTTAGATTTTGGTGTGTTGACACTGCAATTTCTAATGCCGAATCACAAAAATGATGCCGTTTGAGATTGCATTTTTTTTAAAAAATAAATATATAGTGATTGAAAAAATTATGTTTTCAGGCCGTAAGAGATGAGGTGTTTATTTGAAAACGAACTATTTTAAAGTGAAGCAACGTTTTAGTGCAGCAGATATCATATAAGTTAGTAATCAAAATTGTCCTCATTAAATAACGAATATCTCATGAATACCCACTCAAAAAATAGAACCAAGCCATCTTACATTCTCTTTTTATTATTATTATTATTATTATTATTATTATTTCTCTTTGCTTCTGTTCTCTTCTCTTCTCTCTATCTCTCTCTATTAGATCACTGTCGTTGATTTGCTTCTAATTGTCACGCCGGTCGTCCTCATCCTGGTCTGCCACGTCTGAGGTAAGCAAGTCTTATTATTGCCGCAAGTCTCTTCATGAGAATATTGCCCATAAGTTGTTTGTACTTTCTGCTTTTGACAGCTAAAGGAAGATAATGTTAGTAAAGAGAAGAGAGAAACTAGAAAAAAAAAAAAAAAAAAACACGAAAGACGCCTGGAGCCCAAGAGTTTAGATATTATAAAACACGTTACCTTTTTGGTAGATTCCTTAAAATGAAAAGTTTTAAAAATTTGGTTACAGTAAACTTTTACATGGTACCTTTTAAATTTTTTTTTTTTTTCTTTTTTCTCCCTTCTCTCTCCTCTCTCTTGTCTTTCTGCTCCTCTGTCCATTCTCTCTCCTCCTCCTCTCGCTTGTTTGATCTTCTGGCATGCTTGACCATGCCTCGACAACCTTCGACCAAATGGACAAGGTGGCCAGGTTCTCCGGTTTCGTTCAAAACTTTGCAGTGGGTACTCCGAAATCTTCTCGGTTAATGACAAGTTAATTCATTTAAGAAGGCTGCTAGTAATTTTTAAAGTTAATTATTTTTAATTAATTAAATCTGGAGGCCTTACATATCTGTTCAAGTGATTCCTTGGTTACTATCCTAGCCATCAGTGATCCTCACCTTTTTTTTTTTCTTTTACTGGAGCACGGAACTAGTTATTGCTGATATTCAACATCAGCTTTCTATCCCAAAATAAAAGGCTTTGAAAATTTCAATATGTACTAACTTTGGAGTGCACCATGTAGCGAGAAGGGTTGCTTTTCACCTTGAGTTAAGAAGCATTCTCATTTTTTTTAATTTTTTTTTTATTTGAATCAGAAGTGACAAAGACTATCTTTTGTAATTTTCTTCATTGAAACATTAACAATTTTTAGTAGTTGTAGATGAGACATTAGAAAAAATATTGTCACTTCAATGATAATTTGAAGGGATACGCGAACTTTCTCCAAAAAAAAAATATATATATATATATCAAAATAAATTTTAGACCATCTTGTTGTAGTAGTCTCTCTCTCTCTCTCAAATGCCAATGCCCAATCTCACCTACCACACATCGCCACGACCTAAGTAAAACCACCCAAATTTGTGTACTGCATTGCTGAATCGTGTTTTGGACCGTGGTATTAGGCAATTAGGCTAACAGTTTAAGAGTAAGATATAATTTGTACTACCTAAATTGTTTTGCTTTGTTAATTTCCAACAGTTGAAGAGAGATATTTCTTCCTTCACATTTCACCAGAGAGAAATATTATGAGTAACAAATTTTTACTAAGAAATGGATATCAAAATGAAGTTGAGCTGGATTTTAAAATGATGTTGAGCTTATTCATTGATATCCCTAATATTTTTCTTGATTAATTGTTTTGATTATCTCTAATAAATAAGTTCAACATCATTTTAATATCCATCTTTTAATAAAAAATTTGGTACTCCGGGTATTTCTCTCACCAAAACGATTTAGCTGCTAATAGCAATAGAGAAGGCACAGGTGCACCTTCTGTTTTCCTAGAACTCATTGAAACAAGGAAAATAGACTCTCAAAGATATGATTTTGGCATCTAACATTAATATATCAGAGTGGGGTTCTCAAAACTACATATACCCAAAGCAGAAAAAAAGAGACATACTAACAAAAAAAAATAATGGAAAGTCGTTTTTAATTTGCCTGTTTATTCTTATGATGATCGAAATGTATTGGCAAAAAAGCGTGAAGAATGAAGGTATTTCCTGTTGAAAAGTTAACATAATATCAAGCTCCTTACCTCTGTCGTTTTACAATATGATATAAAAATTATAATTATGATGCTACAAATCTAGAAGATTTGGACGACGAAGAAGATGGTTTTAATTTGTTTCAAGAGTTGCGTCTTTTATTTTTATGTTTTTATCTATAGATGACTTGGTACTTGATGATTTGCCATTGATATTGGATGTTGACATAAATGCTGACATGTCAAATGAAACATGTTAGAACAGTTTCCGGTATGATGAACACTGAACGCAGAAAGCGAAAGCGAAAGCTCCTAGGATATATTTTCAACAACTTGTTTAAACAAAGGGAAAAATCAGAGATCCTTGCCGGGAGTGTCCGGCGGGGGATAACTCTGATGCCTAAGTCAGTAAAGCTGTTTAAAATTTCAAGTGTCTGAGAGTACAATATTCGTAATAAAAAATCACGTACCTCCCTCATTCCAATATGCTTTCTTTTATATCTACATTTGGCTTCGTTTATGATCCTTTTTTCTTATTCTTCAGGATTTTTCGAGATCTGGACGTTTGACCAGTGATTCGCCGTTTCCTTCTTGATTCTTAGCTCCTTATTCTCAGGTCTTCTAAAATATCAAGGATATGGATTTTGTTTTGCTTAAAATTTTTGGTATTTCATCAAGAGTTGCTGAACCAAGTGCTGACCCGTTCATCCTTTGAATGGGTCAAGTCTGGGACCTTATCGATAAAAGCCCAACCCATAATTGTTA
The DNA here is from genome assembly GCA_900184695.1 of Betula pendula. Taxonomy (NCBI): domain Eukaryota; kingdom Viridiplantae; phylum Streptophyta; class Magnoliopsida; order Fagales; family Betulaceae; genus Betula; species Betula pendula. The sequence continues at coordinate 81,205 of FXXK01002184.1, forward strand.
GAGTCCATTGATAACTCTAAGGGATATTTTCCCAACAAGACACACATGATAGATTACAAATTGTTAACTTTGACGATAAATTAATGGAAAAATTTATTTAAAATTTAAACAAAATCTAAGAAATATATTCTTAACATTAGAAACACAATGACTAAATTTAAATAAGATGAAAGCCTATGAGTTAAATATGATTTTTCCTTTAAAAATATCGAAATTTTTGTGAATTTTGTGAAGCAATGCAGTTTTTGAAAAATAGTCCAAAGATATTATCTCAAAGCAATCGAACTTGTCATATTTTGAAAAGGTTCGCATCCTTACAAAATAACTCATAATTTCTGACCTGGTCCTTTTTTTTACAGAACATGTGTTGCAACTGCAATAGCCTCTCCTTGTCAAGTGGCATGGTTTTCATTCCATGGCAGAGTCTTTCACACTTGCCCAGTTGCCCGATATCTGTGCAAGTGCGATCAGACAAATTTGGCTGGAATTTAGGATGACTTGACAAAAATCTAACAAATCTATTCGAATAGTCTTCCGTTTGTGTACTGTTCTTGTGCAAACAAGATCCCCAACATGCGTTTTTGAAGTAGGAAGATAGGACAAATAGTACTGGTTCGCATTCGGGCATGTATTAACTAGAGGAACAAGACCAAACCTTGTCTTTTCCAAATTTTGCCTTGATACATCATCTTCGAATACCAACTGTGTAAAAATTTAACAAGGAATTATAAGAATTTGTTTAGTATTGTCATTTCGTAAAGAGGAATGCTGGAGGTCATGCTGGGATAACCTCCAGCATTCCTCTTTCGTAAATTAAAGGTGCAATTTTAAATCAAATTTTAAAAAATGTATTGATTGAGAGTTTATTTTTAAAAAATTATGATTTGAAAACGTAGAAAAATCTGTATTTTTAAATATTAAGCAATGGGTACCTTTTTACAAATACATGATTTTAAAGGTTAAACTACAATTTTAAATGTCAAACTCTAATTTTACTAAACGCTTAAATGCAATTATGTTTTCTAATCACAGAATCCTGTGTGCGATTGACATTGCGATGTCGTAGATAAAAAGTGCGATTTTAATCAAAATTATAAAAATAGATCGTTTGAAATTGTGTTTTTTAAAAATTGAAAATTGAAAATGTAAAAAATCTACATTTTCAAATCGCAAGCAATTGTAGTGCTTTTTTAAAAAAATATACAATTTTACAAACCAAACTGTGATTTAAGGACCAAACACGCGTTTCTAAAAATCACATTTTCAAATCACATATTTTAAAATCATATTTATTGAAATCGTAAATTCAAACAAACCTAACTCTCCCTAAAATATATGTTACTCAAAAATTTATTGGCTTCCCATCAAAAGAAGAAGAAGAAAAAAAATAGTCATAGCTTTGAACATGTAGATGAAAAAGAGAGTGTCATCATATTTTTCTCCTTAATTAAAATGATATTATAAAAACTGAATAATGACATCAACTTCTCTCCCTCTCCCTCTGTCTCTCTCTGTTTCTTAACAATCATCGTCGTCGTCGTCGTCATCATGACATCATCAACCTCTCTGAATTTCCCACAAGCCCAAGGACCGAACCATGCAAGCCGAACCAGACACAACAAGAGCTGCAAACACTGTCGGAAGGAAAAAGTCCAACTTGGACCTCCTCACGAAGTGAACCGGAAAACACATCACCTCCGACGGATTATCCAAAGGAATCCTTAGAAAGCCGTGACCCTTGCATGGCTTTGAGAATGACGACGACGGGGATATAGCCGACACAAAAGCAATCTCCGGCCCGAAGGATGCCACGGCGACGGCTAACGTTAGAAGAACCGTCCACATTGCGGCGCATAGTAGCAGCGGCCACCGTGACATGACCCGGTGAAAGAGCGAGCGAAAGGAAATGAGAACCATGATGGCTTTTGATGGAGGTTTGTTGGTAATTAACGGAGAACGTGATCTGAACTGAATTAGTAATTTTCTTTGCAGTTCTGTTGGGAAGAAATGGAGACGAGAGGGGGAGGAGGGCACGTTTTATCAACTTCTTATGTAGAGAAGTAGAATGACGATAGTGCCCTTGTTATCCTTTTGGCCCTAGAGACACGTTCTTGGTCTGACATGACCAAAGGTGGTGTAATTAATTATACATGAAATGTTCGGTATAAGGCAAGTTTATTGTGAAGTGTAGTAAGAAACAAATGCATTGCTGTTAATTGATTTATCTGTTAATGGGCATGGGTGAAAAATAATTAATGAACAAAGTTGTTCTTTAAATTGGGTGGAAAAAATTTATTATAATTTTAAAGGTGCTCTCAACTTTTATAAACACAAAGTTTGATCATTTTCTTAATTGATTTCTTTTATGGATGAATAGTACAGAATTTAAAGATATATTACAATAATGAAGAGAGCATTCCACGTGAAGTAAACATTTACACTGAGACTCCAACTCTACTATAACTAATATCAGATAAGTCTATTTTCGACCAAGATAAAGAGATAATCTTACTAGTTGCTATCAATAAGACTCCTAAACAAATAACACTAATAAAAACATACAACATAAAGATATAAACATAATCTAACATGACCTGCTATCAATAAAATAAACTTTGTTCAACTATTTATTAAATAATTATATGCTCTAAGAATACATGTCACTTTAAACTAGAAAAAATTAATTCAATCTAATTTCGAGAAAAACTTTGTCCATAATTAATTGAACTGAGGTTTAACAATTTTTTTAAAAGGTCAATTTGAAGATTATATCATACATAGAATGGACAAAATTGATATACTCTCCCTATTTGGTGGGGTGGGGCCTTAAAAGCTATCTAGATGGGCAAGACTCTACTCAAAGCTTCGGCTTTAAAAATTTTGCTGAGGCAGGCGCCCCTACCCCCTCTCTCTACCACTCCCCACATGTAGGGGTGTATTCGAGCCGATCTTGAGCGAGTACCACTTGCTCGAGATCGGCTCGCTTTTTTTTTTGTCAACTCGAGCTCGAGCCCGAGTTTCACACGAGCCGTGGAATTCTGATCGAACTCGGTTCGTGAATGGCTGATATGTGTGCGAGATCGAGCTCAAGTTCGATTGTTNGTTTAATAATCGAACCTAGTTTCGTGTTTATGAACGGCTCATATAATAATCGATTCGAGCACGAGTCGGGCTTAGTCGAGCCGATCCCGAATATGTTCACGAGTAGCTCTGTTCGTTTACACCCCTACCCACATGTCACTACTTTGCCTTCATCAGCCGCTATTGTTGCCCTCTACCCCGCACATGCACACTACGTGCCGCCTTGGCTCACATGTGTTGCACTCGCCATCTGCCCTTTTTGGCTTACGCAATAGATCCACAACATCCCTTCTCCTTTCCTACTGGATCTCTATAGTTACCCTCTTTTGCTTATGCACACCCCCATATCCATTTGCATATCCATATACAACGTCCACAAAGCTTACTTTATCAGGTATCTCCCTTGTAAACAATCACGGTTAGGGGTGTATTCGAGCCGATCTTGAGCGAGTACCACTTGCTCGAGATCGGCTGGTTTTGTTTTTTGTCGACTCGAGCTCGAGCCCGAGTTTCACACGAGCCGTGGAATTCTGATCGAACTCGGTTCGTGAATGGCTGATATGTGTGCGAGATCGAGCTCAAGTTCGATTGTTTTAGCCGAGCTCCCGAGTCGAGTACTCGGCTCGGGCTCGAGTAGTTTTTAAAATTTTTTGATTTTTAAGGAAAAAAAAAATTAAATAAACCAAAATGATAGATTCTTCCCCAAGCCGTGCGTGTATGACGGCAGCTCCTTCTTTTCCTTCACACTTAGAATCGGCAATGAAGACGATGAAGAACCAACTCCCATCACAAAGGAAAGAGTCGGTTTAGATGAGGGGTTTGGAAAGAGTGCTTGATGTTGTGAACTTGTGGTGGTAGTGGTGGTGGTGGTTGTTGTGAAGATGACTGTAACGGTCACGGGCTAGGCGAAATCTGATGAAGAATGATGAGGAACGAAGAAAGGTAGAGTGAAGTTAGGGTAGAGTGAAGAAAGGGAGAGGCGTAGTCTGATGAAGAATGAAGTAAGGTAGAGGGAAGTTAGGGTTATAATTGTTTGAACGGCTGGGATTAATCTAGGCAATCCAACGGCGCAGACTTAGCTTGGGAAGGAGATAAGTCAGACAAGGGAGAGTGTGCGTCAGACATGGGAACATGTGCAATCTTATTTCTTGGATTCTCCCTCATCTTGCTATACGGTGCGTTTTGGAGAGCATTAAGTCAAATGCAATTAATTACTAAAAATCGGCAATTTCAAGTCACTTAATGTAATTAAATTTCGTTTAATGTATTTAGTGCAATTAAATTTGAAATCAATAATATATTAAATTTTCATTTATTTTGATTAATAGGATTATAAGGAAATGTGTTTAATGCAAAGGAAAAAATAAGAATTTAGGTTTAGGTTTAGGTTTTTAATTTATGGTATTTTGTTTACAGAAATTAAGAATAGTTTTTTTAAATTTTAATGCCCAAAACTTGTGACTTTGGAGGAAATTTTTTTTGTATAACTAAGTTCTTAACGATTATAGTGAAATTTTGAGAGAGATTTGAGTGGAATTTAATGCAAAGTTTACGTTTTGAAATTCAAACTTAAATTATTTCATTAAAAGAAATTTCCCTTGCGTTTTGGTTTTGTCTTCAAATTTAAAAAAATTTAGGAATCACAAAGTTAATGTAGATAACGAAGGAAAGTTTGATTATAAAATATTTAATTCAAAATTCAAAATTTATTTGAAAGAAGAAAATATGTGGATTGGTCAATCTCAAATTCCTATATTTGCATTTGCCAATATCCTTTATAATTCTAAGATTTCAATTTAATATCAAATAATATTTGAAATTAATAATGCATTAAATTTGTATTTATTTTGGCTAATGCGATTTTGGGGGGAATGTGTTTAATTCAATTAAATAATAGAGTTTTACATTTAGGTCTTTAATTAATGCGATTTTTTTAAAGAAATTAAGAATAATTTTTTGAATCATGTGAACACAAAGAGACATACTTATAATAATATGATTTGTGAACTTAAACTTACAGCTTATTTTCTAATTATATATTTATGAATTATGGTACAACAATTCATAATCTAAATACTTAGATACTTAATCTATATATTTACATATTTAATATAGATCTAATGATCGTATTATATGATATAATTATTATTGTATAATCCCAAACAAAATTCAAAATTTTATTTGAAAGAAGATAATCTGTGGATTGGTCAATCTCATTCCCATATTAGCATTTGCCAAGATCCTATATAATTATAAGATCTCAATGTAATATAAAATAATATTTGAAACTAATAATACATTAAATTTGTATTTATTTTGGTTAATGCGATTTTGGAGAATGTGTTTAATGCAATTAAATTATAAAGTTTTATGTTTAGGTCTCTAAGTAATACGCTTTTTTAAAGAAAATGAATAATAATTTTTTGAATTATATGAACACATACTAATAATAATGTGATTTGTGAACTCAAACTCATAGGCTATTTTCTAATTATATATTTATGAATTATGATACAACAATTCATAATCTAAATACTTAGACACTTACGTACTTAATATAGATCTAATAATCGTATCATATGATCTAAGTATTATCATATGATATCGAACAAAAAAGTATGAAAAATCATGTGATCTAATGATGCCTAAGTATCTAGTGATAAAAAAAAAAAAAAGTAACAATAGTCAATGTAAATATTAACTAACATATATTAAGTAAGGGAAATGTTATAATATCTGCTCAAATTCTTCTCCAATCCTTCTAAATATCACCATCACCATTGGATGGATAAGTCCAATAGTGATGGTAATATTTAGAAGGATGAAAGAAGAATTTTGGTAGATATTCCAACATTTCTCATTAAGTAATAACGTTAATAATAGTAATTATTATATAATCATATGGTCCTACATATCTAATGGTAATATTTTTAAGTCTAGTGATAATATTTAGATCAAATTATCATGTAATCTAACTTCTAATGATAATATATATGATTATATGATTTAAATTGTAATGATAATACTTAATTTGTGTTTATAATTAACTCATTGGTTATTCAAATCATAATCACTTAATTTTGGGTTATATAAATCACATTGCCATTGTATATGAAAAATATGATTAAATTTCAAAATTATCATATCATATAATTAATGTGAATTAATATTTACTTATATAATTTATATACCTAATCATTGTATCTAGTCTCTGACGGTTAGTCTCCTTGTTCGCATCGNTTTATGTTTAGGTCTCTAAGTAATACGCTTTTTTAAAGAAAATGAATAATAATTTTTTGAATTATATGAACACATACTAATAATAATGTGATTTGTGAACTCAAACTCATAGGCTATTTTCTAATTATATATTTATGAATTATGATACAATAATTCATAATCTAAATACTTAGACACTTACGTACTTAATATAGATCTAATAATCGTATCATATGATCTAAGTATTATCATATGATATCGAACAAAAAAGTATGAAAAATCATGTGATCTAATGATGCCTAAGTATCTAGTGATAAAAAAAAAAAAAAGTAACAATAGTCAATGTAAATATTAACTAACATATATTAAGTAAAGGAAATGTTATAATATCTACTCAAATTCTTCTCCAATCCTTCTAAATATCACCATCACCATTGGACGGATGGGTCCAACACATGGGACCTACACAAATCTATAAATCCAATAGTGATGGTAATATTTATAAGGATGAAAGAAGAATTTTGGTAGATATTCCAACATTTCCCATTAAGTAATAACGTTAATAATGGTAATATTTAGATCAAATTATCATTTAATCTAACTTCTAATGATAATATATATGATCATATGATTTAAATTATAATGATAATACTTAAGTTGTGTTTATAATTAACACATT